>JAUZND010019729.1:0-25925 GCA_034780555.1 Coelogynopora nodosa | reverse complement strand
GCCTTTCAAGTATAAAGTATAAATAATTTCTATGCCTTTCAAATAATCAATTCATCAATGCATTTATACACCTATATGTAATATTATAAATATCGAACAAATAAATTTTCTCACTGCCGCATGTTTTTTTTAGGACAGCCTGGCAAAAATACAACAACTAAATATTGTGCGTTTTTCTGTTTATATTAAATAATATATTATAAAAAGTCTAGCATAATTAATTTCTATTAATATTGAACCCAAATTTTGTAGCATTATGAAGCGCAATTATATAATAATAAACTGTAACTCCCATATTTTACAAAACAATGATGACGGAAAATAGTAACTGCGGCATTTATTTCTTATGCTACGAAAAACGTACCAGACATATAATATATATGTTGTATAGTCATTGAATAGCCATTCAATAGATAATAAAATTATGTCTAGCGTGAAAACACGTTACATATATATAATTATATATGTATACAGTACCTATAAAGAATTAAAAGAAGTTTAATTGTTTCAAAACTTTAAATATATACAATTATATTTTTTAATTTCTGAAAATATAAATTTCCCACTATATTAGTTATTTTGAAATAAACACATTGTATTTTATATAATTTATTATTATATGTATAATTCTAATATAATTTATTAACATAAATGTACAGCAAATTTTTTTTAACATGTCATGATTGACTATATATGTAAATAGACAGTATAATAAACATATCTCTTAAAGCGCATATATTAAAAAATCATCATTAAAACATTAGAAAAAGTTATTTCTTAACTGAAATTTACTCACGCTTTTCGGCTATAAAAGGTTAGGAAAAATACTATAAGTGATGTTAACGAAAAAAAGCAAAAACATAATATGCTTAAAGGTAAATTCTTTAAATTGTAGACTGTAATTATTCTGTTACTTTATTCTGTTACGTATACATTTATTGACTGTCAGTTTCAACTGTTGTAAAGGACATTTTTAATTGCTGGTTATAAATGGCAACCTTAATTATAGTATTCTGCCCTTTGAAATATATACAATATTTAATAATAAGTTTTTTCTATTTCTAAATACATTATTTAAATATTTACAATGATTCTTAAATGACATATTATATATCGGGTTTACAAGAACAATTTGATCAAATACGTTATGATAACTTCGTATGTAGGTAACAATATACATATATATATATAGGGCCTACTAGGCGCAGATCTAAAGGAATTATTCAATTATATTGTCAGACCCTAATAATTACCCCTCTAGCCCTACTATAAAACAAGGTTAGGCTGATTGTTTAAGTTAAAATGTACATAATTCATATAATAATCAATAAAGAAGTAATAAAAATGATTTCAAATATATTAAAAAAATTAATACATAGTAAATGTTTTTAATATTAATTTCTTTATGGCCATTAAAATTTTTATAGATAAATAAAACTGCAGTTTGGCTTTTTTTAATACAATATATTTTGATCATATCATAGTATTAATTATTGAGAGGATTATATACCACAAATTATATATAATTATACACTTTTTTAAAAATTATATAAAGAAAGTGTTTAACGTATATATATATATCCTTTATTAAAAATTGTTTATTAAATAGATACACTTTCATTTAAATCATTGCGTTGCATACGCATATTATTGTTTCCTGCATTTATATACTAATATATATAAGAAATTAATATTCTCCAGTATAGTATTAAGTGCGGTGCTTGCTAAATAGTAAAACTCGTTCTACGCGATAAAATCAATGGAAAATTCGAGTCGGCGGAATAATAACGCCGTTATTGAATATAACACTGATATGTTAGTTCCTATTTGATTTTTTTTAGTCTATTTAAAATCAGAATAAAACCGAATGGTATTTTGGTAGGGTCGGAATCATAGAGTAAGAATAGTAATATAAGGATATATAATATATACATATTATATGTATAAATGAAAAGTTAATGTTCACTTTCTTGTTACAATTATTGTATATTATAATAATACTTGTAAATATCTTGATTGATAGTGTAAATTGTTTTTTTATAATTATGACTTTCAGCAGTAGCGAAAACAAATATATATATATATATAGATATATAAATATATATATAAACTATATAATAGACAAATAAGGATTAACTAATATTTAAAAGGAGACTTAAAATGTTTAACTACACAGAAAATAAATGTTTAGTCTTTATTTGAAATCATTGTAACCACGGAGAATGTAAATAATGGATTTGTTGTTGTTTAATTAATTTATTGTTGTGTTTTCCGTTTGAATATGGCAGCTACTATTGAGGAAAATTTGTGGAATGAAAGAAGTGAAAGGTTTGTTAATTAAAAAAAATATATTTGTGTTTTCACACGTAAAGAAGAGTGTCGTGAGGACAAGGGCCCCTAACAAAAAACAAGCAGATTTATATTTTTAATTAATATATATTCCAGCAGTACAATTATTTTATATTAATGTACCTTATTTAATCAATAAATTTGTTATCAATTGACAGTTTTAGTATTAGGAATATTATATGTGTATGTCTATAAATTGAAACAAATATGTACAAAATTATAAAATTAATTTATTTTAAATTCAAACAGTGTCAGGAATAGGAAAGTTATACTTATTGTAATGCCAATGGTATATGAAACAGTTACATTTGATTTTAAATATTCCTCTTCTATGAGTCATGACTATGTAATAAGATGCTTCTATTAGTATTGGCATTTTTTAAGAAGAATAACAAATTTAAATATTTTATTTGTATTAAGCCATAATAATTATGATCATATAGTTTTAAAACCTTATCTGACCTTTTTTTCTAAATAATATTTTTAATAAGTTTATAAAAAAAATTGGGAGTATAGACTTTATGCTATTTAATTTCCCTCTGAAATTGAATTCTGGAGAATAGCAACAGCATAAATATTTTTATATTTATAAAATAATACATTTTAAATATTTACATATATATTTATTTTTTATTATATAGTTAAAACCAGATTATAATAGCATACAATTTATGCTGATTCTAAATCTAACCTAAGCACCCTAAAATAAAACATAAATTCATAATACTGATTCTAAATACTATAAATACAATAAAAGTTTTTTTTTATAAATGTATTGAATTATATATGGTTTAGTAATATATAATATATTTGACTTTGTAGTATTATTTTAGTATAGAATAGCTATATGCACATAACATTATATTTTCATAAAATGTATTAATATGTCTTAATTTATGTACTGTACATTTATATATTAACTATTAATAAATTAAAGTTATTTAATAAGCATAAAGTGTATAATGATCATTTAAAAACTGCATATATAATTTATAAAGAATTTACTATATTATTATTTTATTGATTCAAAATGTATAAATAGTGTTATACTATTATTCATATTTATTTTAATAAAATAATTAATACTGCAAGATAAAATAATTAATAATAAATTCATCCCTAAAATAGGCAGTATTTTAAAGTTTCCATTTTGTAAATTCATGTACATTTTAAACTTTTTTATATGCCATACACAAAAGGTTTAAAACATCATTCTTAAACTATATATATGGTTAATATATTACTATATTAAAATTATTTACTAAACTGTTTACTGAATAAAAATATGTATATTAGAGTACTTACAGTAAAAACAGGATTTGTTTTAATAAAAATATATTACTATGTAACCATATTTTGTAATATATTCATGGAATATACTCTAGTCTAGTTATTATATATTATTTTAAAATTAATATAAACATTTAATAATATTATTATAAATATAATAATTATGTATTATATAAATATCATATAATATTACATTTATTTATATAGTATATAAATATATTATTATATTTATTTATGTATATTACATATAAATTATATTTGATTTAAGTTATTATATTCTTCTCTTTGCCAATTAGAATACTGATCATTTATTAAATATTAAAATGTAATTTTTTTATTATAAAATTATTACTTACTATATTCTTTCTATAGCCTTTCTATATTCTTCTTTAAACATGTATCAACCTCAGTATAAGTTAATAAAGTTTCTCTTTCATATATAACTTATTAGATAGCAGATAACTGCATATATGTATTTTTAATATTTTAGTATCATGAAGTTGTTACATATTATATAGAATAAAAAATACAATATTAATGTTATAGTATATATACTATGAATATACTAAATTAATGGATATAAGTAATACTTATGTTGAATAATTTTTTAGGTATATACTTTTATAAATATTTAAGTATGTTTTTGTGGGCATTATGAAGTTTCATAATTAATATAATAAACAAGTCTGATAGTTAAAACTTCAATTACCTATATAAATATTTCAGATAATTTCTTTGAACACTATATAATTAATAAAAGCATTATAAATTTGTGGAATCATATTTCAAATATGTGAAATATTTAAAATTCAAACAAAATGATTATATTTCAATTGTTAGAAAAATTTGAATTTATCAATATTAAAAATCAATAGGCAATGTAGATATGTATATAGATAGATATTATACATACATTTGCACAATGTTGTTTCTATATACAAATTTAGAACATAGAGATATCCATCCATAATCCTGATTAATTGTTAGCATATCATCACAGATGTGGATAGCTTCTTTAATGTATATGTTGGGGTGTCCTTAGCATATTCTAAAATTTATGCAGTAAAAGGAACATTTGGTATGTGTTGGGTATTTTGACATTTATTGTAGTGTTCTGCCATGGCTGACATTTTAAAATCCCCTTTGTGAATAGCTGTATTATGTTCCTTTATTCATGTAAGTAGTTCTCTTTTGGTGTCCCTGATATATTTATCATTACAAATAGAACAAGTTAATTCATATGTGTTTTTCTTTTTGCAATATGCATTAGATAGGGTACAGTTTTTAATTGTGCTTGTAGATAAAGATGAGAATAATGATTTATCATGTAGTTTGGTTCCTGATGTAAACATAGGACTGATATGAATTTGAATTTGTTTAATAATTTGTTTAACTTCTTTCGAGTGTTGGGCATTAATGTATGAAACTTTTAGGATACAACTATTTTCGAGTTTTGATTTAAAAGAATGTGGTTGATGATATCTAAATTTTGAATAAATAGAATCATAATGTTTTTCAATATAATTGGTTTGGTTATAGAAGAAGATGGTATGCAAGTGATAATTGTTTGGTTGATTTTTATTCTAAAATGTAAATAGATCTATTTAAAACATTAGACAAAAGAAAAGGTAAAATGTCAACAATAGGTGAATTATAGTTTTTAAATTGTAAATATTGGTTCATATGTTGTTTCATGTTTGTATTTTTTTCCATGGTGGCTTTATATTTGTTTATGTTGATATTATTCTCATTTGTAATTAGGATTTTAAGTTCATTAACAGGTATACCAGTATTAAATGAGATTGAATATAACAAACAGTGTCCATCACCTTTATTAATGATTGTGGATAGATTGAGTTTGAGTTTTTTTGTTGATTTTTGTTGTTTAGTTTTTTGTTTGTTGTTTAGTTGTTTTATTGGTAAATGTTCTTGGATCTCAGTTCAAGTTTTTATAATTGATAAATTTTGTAATCATTAAGTAAAAGTATATATTTAAGTTGATTGCTTACTTTTTTGTATTATCTTCCGCATTACATATCTTATTTAGACATCTGAATTCATTAGTTATAGCATTATTTTTAATTTCGTCAGGAAAACAGGTCTTGTTGATTGTTGGTGATACTATGCTCTTTATGTAAAGCCATTGTGTGGTTTGAGAGAAAATCTAAGAAAATCTACAAATTTATTATTATCAGAAAATGTTATGGTGAATTTAATATTTGTATCTATGGAATTCATGTGATCTTGAAATTCTTGTAATTCTGCTAAAGAGTGCAGCCAAATTCAAAAGCAGTCATCTATTTACCGTTTATAAAGTATTGGCACATTTTTAGCGGTTGACATAGCTTTACTTTCAAGATCATGCATAAATATGATAGCAATTAAGGGAGCTATACGATTACCAATAGCAACACATTTAATTTGATGATATAAGTTGTTTCCAAAGCGAATTATGTTATTTTTAACAATGATATTTAATCCTTCTTCAATTTCGTTTAGAGTAATTCCATATTTAGAAATAGTGTTCAGGTTATCTTTAAGTAAGTTAATAACTCAGCGTATTGCGGTGTCTAATGGGATGGAAGAACATAATGCTACTACATCTAATGAAAAGAGAGGATCTGTACTTTTAAATGGTGCAATTACATCCAACATATGAATAAAAGTATCTTCACTGTCAAGATGAGTCGGTACCTCATAAATAAGGTCGTGAAGCACTTTTTCAAAAAAACATGATATTTTTTCTGTTAGTGTATCAGGGCCTGAAACAACTGGTCTTTAGGGGAATAAACCGTTACTATCAAGCTTTCTATGGTCTTTAAGAACATCATATAATACATCTGATCGTGATTCAGTTGACTTCATCATTAATAAATACTTTCTAGATAATGTATTTTTCATTGCAATTTTTTCCCAAAGTATGTTTATGTCATTTTCAATTTTAGGAATGGAATAGGATTACTGTTTTCAGGAAGTTCTTCACAAGTGTAAATGTCAGATATATGTTCCTCTTTCATTGTATTAATGTAATCAATTTCATTTCGAATTGATAAAGCTTTACTTGTGTATGTTCTTTTAGAGATAATGTCATCTCGAGCTTTGATTTATTTTATTGTTTGCATTTCTTCTCGAGAAATATTTGGTGTAAGAGTCTTTATATTTTTATGAGTAGTTTCCATAATTTTTCGTGACAAGTTGTCAATATCAAATGATGTACTTTGATCAGTATTGGGAGGTATGGAGGACCATCTTTCGAAAGAGCTTACAGATGAACTAATATTTACAATTTAAAAACTATAATTTACCTATTGTTGACATTTCAACTTTTATTTTGTCTAATGTTTTAAATAGATCTATTTACATTTAAGAATAAAAAAACAACCAAACAAACATCACTTGCATACCATCTTCTTCTACAACCAAACCATTTAATTTGAAAAAAGCAAGTGCACATTATAATTCTATTTAATCAACATTTAGATATCATCAACCACATTCTTTTAAATCAAAACTCGAAAATAGGTGTATCCTAAAAGTTTCATACATTAATGCCCAATACTCGAAAGAAGTTAAACAAATTCTTCGACAAGTCAAATTCATATCAGTCCTATTTTTACATCAGGAACCAAACTACATGATAAATTAATATCCTCATGCTTACAGATACCTATATGTACAACTGAAAATGGTACCCTATCTAACGCATTTTGCAAAAAGAAAAACAATATATACGAATTAACTTGTTCTATTTGTAATGATAAATATATCGGGGAAACCAAAAGAGAAGTACATACTCGAATAAAGGAACTTAATACAGCTATTCACAAAGGGGATTTTAAAACGTCAGCTATGACAGAACACTACAATAAATACCACGATACCCAACACGTACCAAATGTTCCTTAACTGCAAGAATTTTAGAATATGCTAAGAATCACCCCAACAGACACATTACAGAAGCTATCCACATCCGTGATGATATGCCAACAATTAATCAGGATCGTGGATGGATATCTCTATGTTCTAAATTTTTATAGAAATAAAATGGTGCAATTTTATGTATAATATCTATCTATAGTTATATATATATATATATATATATATATATATATAGTTATCTATATTGCCTATTGATGTTTAAGATTGATGAATTCTAATTTTTCCAACAATTCATATATAATCATTTTGTTTGAATTTAATTTTTTTTCACATCTTTGAAATATGAGTCCATAAATTTCTAATGCTTTTATTAATTTTATAGTATTCAAGGAAGTTATCCGAAATATATACATAATTGAAGTTTTTACTAGATGACTTATTTATTTTTTATTATATAGGTTTACATTTATTACAATAAAAGCAATATATTTTATTAAATATAATATTATTAATATTATTATATATAAATTACGTAGTTATAATAGTATGAAAATTATTTTTATGATTATGATTAAATTAATGATTGTTATTAATAATATATAATATTAATTAATTATGATTTTATATTTTTCAAAATAGAATAAAAGTTAAAACAAATTTAAATATAAAACATTTCTACATATTGTATATAAAATTACTAGTAAGGTTTTAAATTTTAACCACCTTGGAAGAAATCGCAAAAACAAATACGTTTTCTTGTACTGTGCGGTCTCCATCTAATTCAGCAGGAATCGCCAATGTTTGCATGAGGTAGACAATATAGCCCTTCGCCAATCGCAGAATGTCCAACTTCGAAAGTTTGGTATCCATAGGAGCATTGGGCAGGATGCGATGAAGATCCCGAAATGCTTCCTGCAGAATTCGGACCCGATTCCGCTCACGCCTGCTACTTTTGGGAGTTTGATTCTGCAGAAGAGTTGCTGATGACTGGAGCCTTATATAATCACGATTCAGAGCTGAAAAAGTCTTAAATGGAAATATTTTTTGTTAAATTTTTAAGATATTTAATTGAAATGCGTAAAATGCCTATGTCTTTGAAATATATTACATATATGCATTTTATTTGTTGCATAATTAATTTTGGACTCTCAATATTCAATAATTTCAGAAATATAAAATTAGTTTAAACTTGTTGATCTCATAAAATAACCTGGTCCATCATAATTACAGATACTAATATCGGTCTATTTTCTTTTCTTCAGGCTAGGTTTGAAATTGTTCGTAAAATTTTTGGGAGAGGCATTGTAAGTTTACAAGTCAGTTAGGACATATGTCGTATATGCCGAGCAACTGACCGATTTTGTTGGAGTATATTATCAATAGTTATTTATATATTTTGGACTATTATAATAGACATGCTATTAGTAGTCATCATGTAAAATGACATTTTTACATTATGTATTACAGTATATTTCATTTTCTTAAAGTCAAGCATCACGTTGTAAATGAAATTATTGTACATTTTTATGCACAATACTGAATTTGAAACTTATTGTAACAACAAACACTACCATTTTTTACCATCCATGCTTTATTTAGGTATTATAGAGTCAAAGTGTCAATGTGTAAAAGTGTACAAGTATAGGTATTTGGAAATATAGAAAAATAAATTAGTAAATTAGAAAAATTATACATAAATCTGGTGTTGATGCCGGTGTTCAAAACATTTTTTAATTCAATTTTTTTTTTAAATAATTTTTAGTTCAAAACTAATTTATTCACATTGAAAATAATTGTCATGCGGATATATCTATATATATATTATATATATATCAGTTTATACTCGTACCTGTATTTGTAGCTGTAATCCCTAGACGTATGGAATGCAGTGGCTTTTGATAGGAAACACAACTGTCTATTTTAAACCATGTTTAACCCTTTTAACAACCCTTATATTTTCTCATATTCAGTGTCTAACTATAACGGCATTTCTTTTATTAGATTCCTCAAGATTAATCAATTTTAGGCTAAAGCTTTATAAGAGTTTATTAAATATTTAATAAAATTTTGTTTAAATATTCTCTCGGGGACGTTAAAGGTTCTTTTAATTATTTAATTTCTGTTTCTTGACAGTAAGAAAAATTTTAAAGCCTGTATATATATATTTACAATTAAAGATAGTATTATACACCGTCATCAACCAAATTCACCTTAATTTGTATATAATTTAGGCCTTACAAACATTTGCTTTTCTAAAATGCATTGCGTGCGGAAACAAGTTTTACTATAAATGGAAATTCACCTATAACAATTAATACTTTTATAGCATTAAAACGGGTTGGTATGTGCATCCATATCGGAAATATAAGCGTGTCTTACTTTTACATTTACATTATTTTATTTTTATTTCGTTCACTCAACAACGTAAAATGTTCAAAACGTTTACATTAAAAACATAATAAACTCCTGAAAGTTTATTCTGCACAATTAAGAGCCTTCTGGTTTATATTTAAAAATCCTAAATGCAAACAAAAATATAAAAAATACAAATAAATTCAATCCATACCTTTTCCAAAAAGGTCGTTTTTCAAAATGTGCGTAATAGGCTATATATAATAATAATTTTATATTTTTCAAATAGGAATGCGACTTTTAAAATTTTTTGAAATAGTTGCACTTACTTTTACTGGTTTCTTCGTAATATCCTGCATTATTTTTGACGTAACAATGTTCACAACAAAAAAAGATTCTGTTTACTTTTACCATTAGTAAAGAATAAATAGATGGAGTTTCACACGATATATCATTTATGTATTTTGTGCAATACTTCATTTTATGTGTAAGTATCAAGTGTCCTTACAACTACATCTGTGAGGTTCTGCGTGTTTAAGGCTTAATTTTGAGATCTTAATTTGTGATAAATGTGACGATTTTTACATTGTACGTCAATCAAACTGATATCTATATAGCAGACATTAGTTTGGAGGTATACATGTAAATGCGAATTGCCATATTATATATACGAGTTGATTCACAAATATGAATAAAAAAGCGGTCATAACTATCTGGTCTCTAAATAAGGATATAATGATAGATTTAAAGAAATAGCATATTGTTTATATTCAAAAGTTGTCTATATATATATTCATTTATAAATATATATATTCATTTAAGTATCCTGATGCATTCATGTTGTTTATTTATTTGATTATTGATTTTTTTAAGTCATGGTTTTGATATCTCTTTATTTATTTATTAATATTTATGGGAGGCGTATACACATTTCTAAGTGACTAGGTAAGGTTATTTACATTACAGTATGTGTACAAATTTAAATATTATATTATGTTTAATTATCTTATTCATGAGCGAGTATTAACTCCCGAGAAGTGACAGATGTTGAGGTGTAAAGTGTGAAGCTGACGTATGAAGAGAAGGATGCATTATTAAATTGTAAATTGTAACTTACATTAGGTATTTGATTCGTGGTTTTTTAATATATTATTAAAAAATTTCTTCGTCATTTTCATAATTAATAAAAATAAAAACAATAATAAACAAAGCAAGTAATGCGAATAGCATAAAAAATGATGAAATATTTTCATTTAATGTTCATTTTTTTAATGAGTCCCGCGCGCAGTTTTAATTTATTTTTCCATCGTAATATTGCTTAATTTATTGTTTAAAATATCCTCCTCCCATTTTTTATATTTCTCTGAGTAGAATATTAAATCTAAACTCTTTATTGGTTAGTTATTTAGATTTTATTAAAAAGATACAAAATCAGAGTGAATTTATCGAAATATAAATCTAAAGAATACGTAAAATTTTATATTTTTGATTAGACCGTAAAAATGTGAGGTGGTTAGTTAAAAATAAAATATTATAAAATATTATTATGATAAATAAGTGTTTTATTTATTTTGCTTGTTAAAAATTATTTGTAAACAATTATACATTTATACAACAAAACCGTTTTGATAAATTTAGTATATTGTTGTACGATATTACTAGATAGTAGTAGAAACATTTTTAGTAGCAAATAAACTATAAAAGGACATTTCGAAATATTTTAGTATATTATGTTGAATACAGGACATTTGATCACCGGAATAGGTGCCAACTTTTCAAGTGTTTTCTGGATAATTTCTCACATCTATTTTTTCAATTATCATTATATGTTAAATAAAATAATTATTATATAAAGCTAATAAAATATGATGTTATAAATAAAATTATGACTAAAATTTAAAATGTCATTTAAATTAGACAGTTAATTCGTTACTCAGTTACTCGTTTTAAATCTTTTATAAAAGATTAAATGTATAATTCATTGTTATAATTTCGCCTTTAGGGTAGGTCAATGTTTCTATTTTTGTTGGTATTATTGTTATTTTATAACATCATTTAATGTCATTTGTTTTTTCTTTATTTTATTAAATGTCTATACATATTATTATAGTATTATTATTATTAGTTTTATATCTTACTATTATATATTCTTAATTTTGTAAACTACGATTTAAAATACAATGTTATATTTAATACACATTATTATAATAAATAAGCCCTTACGTTTTAATCAATATTTCCTTTAAATAACTGCTAAATTTAATTTAATGTTAATCAACTACACATTTTATTGTACGATGTTTTATTTTGATCACTTTACATAATAGAAACCGTAACAAACATATATTTATAATTGATAAAAAATTAAGGTGAGCAACTGTCCGATGAGTAACTTCCGCCACCCTATATGTTGTATACACGCTTAATAACTATTTAAATTACTATAGGCAGTTGCCATAAAATGAATTAAAATCCATTATCCGATGACAATACATTTTAACTTCCTTATATATGATTTTATATATTTAATTGAGTCATGGTAAGACTTAACTATACCATATTAATTAATTATATATTATAATTATATTGGAAGTATCAACTAAAAGATATTTTAAACGTAATATGTAGTTGAAGTATTCATATAAGTATTTATTCAGTCTGCTGTTGAGCTTTACATATTTTAGCTCACTTTTATCACACACACAGTATGAAATCATTACAGTATAATCACGATAGTAAAACAATTTTTTGTTCAATTGCTATACTTCAGGGATTTTAATATTATAATCACCATAGTATGCATTTTGATAAAAGCGCACTAAAATGTTCAAAACCATCAATTTGAATAAATAGCAGATTTTTTTATTTAGACAGCTTTACAAATTAGTTTTTGTTAAAAACGTTAACTAGTTAGTAGTATTGTATCATCGGAAAGATACTGCTAACATTTATTTATTTATTTATTTATATGTAGTATATTAATTTATTTATATTGTAAACAAAATTTAGCAAATATTTTGAAAAGCTAAATTAAAATTTGAAAATTAAAATAAAAGATTATAGTTAATAGTGTATCATTATCTTAATATTATATATTAACGTTATAAGATTTATATTTATATATTACTCGTTCATATATATATATATATTAACAAAAATTCCACATTAAACACTTGCAATACGCCAATGTTTTCTCTGAGTCACCTTATAATTCTTATAATAAAGATTAAATATAATTTTCAAACATTTTAGTTTTGTTTTCGTTGGCCGTTAGTCCTTAAAACATGGTTCAGGTAAGTATTAAGCAATTATGGGGGTGTTAATTACCCATTCGGTTATATATATATATATTAAATTTACAGATTGTTCACTAATATGTATTTTCATACTTTTTTGAAAGTAGATTGTACAATGATTTTCTGTTTTTTATGGAATTAGCTCTGTTGTTTCTGTTTCAAAATTAATAATTGGTAATTTATAGTTTTCGATAATATAATATAGTGAACTGTACAAATTTACGTAAATTTATTTAATTTTCAGAGTATAAGAGCCAAAATAAAAAATATGTATTTAGTATTATTCAAAAATTCCCATTAAAAAATATTAAAATAAAACCTTTATTTTGTCATTTATAGATATTTTTAATTATAGAACCTCCTAACTTATTACTAACTAACAAATACTAATATTGTGCTTCTTTTGATTTCATGTGTCATTTCAATACATATTTTCAAAATGTTAAAATAGTTGATTACAGTAATGTCTTTTTTATTTAACAAATCAAATACAACATTTTAAGTATTACATACAAGACTAATGATATTTTATATATTAAACTCTTTTTATAATTCTAAATATTTATTGTATATAATATAGCAGAATATATTTTTTGAAGAATAATATCACATGTACGTCTAATGTAACATTAGATATTATCATAGAGTAATTGTAAAATCTTCTTTGGTGAATAATTGCATAAGTGCATTTTTTATGAAATTGTAGTTTGGTATAGTAATGTTTCCGAGTAAGTTTGTATTGTATCATCCATCAGTTTTATCTGAAATATGTTTTATAATAACATAATTGTACATAGTTTATAACATCAAGATATTAATTATTTTCTAAATAAATTGTAGTTGTTACTATTTGGCGATATTTTGATTCTTTACACATATGAACACAATTTATGGTGTTGTGAAATAAAGTATTATCAAATACAACATAATACAATGAATGCTTTTTAAAAAACATAATTTTTAAGATTGGTCATTTATCATAATGTAGAGTTAGGATATATCGGTGATTGAAAAATAGGCATCTTGGAAGCCAATGATGGATTAATACCCTTCCCATGCATCACCATCCTGAGTGCATGTCCCGAGTAATATATGCCCACAGTACCGCATAACAGGCCAAGAAGAATGATACAGATATCAAAAAGTTTGATATACCAAGGAAGAGAATGACCTTTGATTTTGATATGGAAGTAGGCCGGCCATACGAATGAGAGCATGGTTCCTGTAAAGCTTCCAATTAAGCCCATGAGAATGGCAAAATGAGGTATGGAAATGGCCAGAAGCAGCGTGACGACAATAACAACAAGACGAAGTAATAGAGCCCATAGCTTCAGGCTGCCTGTTTCTTCAAAACAACTCGGAAACAGTGTCGCTTCTGAAGAACCCTGAAAAAAGGCCGTTTCAAACAACTTTACCGTTGCATAATATGGTAAAGGGTAGGACAGTAAACATTTGACTAAGAGAGCCATATTGACAACAACTTTAAGAGTTGGGTTCAAGATGTTGTTAGTAATAACTTCTTTGGTTTCTATACTAAATGTGATGAACCCAATATAACCAAATAGGGCTTTAAAGATTGCAGCAAATAAATGAGTTAGGTAAAGCATACAGCGATAGCGTTTAGGAGAGATCAAATTTCCCTCAAGAGTTGGTAGAAAGATGTGAGACGTGTAACTGAAGACAATAATTCCTAGTGAAATAGGAAATGTCCATATGTCTATCTTAAACTGAACAGCTTCTGGCTTCCAACTATTATAACGAGTGATGCAAAAAATCAAAATGATAGCATTGATAATGACATGCGTCACTGTATTCCAAAAGCTGATCCACGAAACGTGTCGCAAACTGTCAAGAAACGCACATGGCAAGAGACAGACCGTGCTAATCATTATCCAGGAGCTCAAATCTAGCTTGGTGTTTGGAAAACTTCCTATGAGAAGGTCTCCGCATAGGACCAGGTAGAGTATGCATGTCATCATAAGTTCTATGATTTGCGCTAGACCCACAATTCGTCCGCCGAATCGAGCTCCCCAGACTGCCTCCGCAACCTGAACATAGGAGGAGCGGACTCGGACTAGTTCTCCGGACTGTGTCTGTTCATAGAGACAGTCGATGAGCACCTTGCCCGTATAGCCGCAGATATAAGCCATCGAAACTATGGCGATAACGGCCCAGTATCCTCCGTGCTGTACAGCGTAGGGGAAGCTCAAGATGAACATGCCCTGAAAGAGCCACAAGAAGACGATATTAGTAATTTATATTCAATATTTCGATATTTAATCAAAAGTCTAACCGTTTCATGTACAATCATAATCATAATAATATATTCCTTATATTTGCAACTTAATTCATCAGTTGTTTTATAGACAAATTCACATTACAAAACTGTAGCCCCAAAGCAATGTGTAATCATTATTTTCAATAATTATCTGAAGTTACAACTGTCGTATAATACAGATTAGAAACTTTATGCAAATTTCAACAACATTTTTAAGTATAAAGCATTTTCATTAAAAATGCTAAATATAATAAAAACATAATAAATAGTAGAATTAAACAATAATTGCGTAATAATTACTGAAATAATCAATTACTGCCAGTAAAATGAGTACATTCTTATAATTGTTACGTTGGTGATATAATTATAAATTACAGTTAATAATCAATAAAAATAATACTGATTAACATAACTTATAGATAAAATATAAAATATATTATGTATTTATAATATTATTAGTTTTATAATAACTATTTAAAAAATCTGCGGTAATCCTGTTTTACTTAGGAAAATATACAATATTTGCTAGAGTGTATAATTTAATCCATTTTAATACATATATACGAGTATAGCATTATTTAATTCATAAAAATATTAATTTTAAATTTAGCTTAATATATATAGTGAAATGTGTGCTATATAAACAAATATATTATATGACAAAAGTATTTATCAAATATGATTTTTACATTTTACATCAACATTTACATACATATATATTAAGATTTAATTATGTACCTTTTATTTTACAAACTATATACAATAATTTTGTATGTAGATATTTGTTGTATCAATATATATTTATATATATATAAATTTTGCATATACGTATATATTACTTAATTCAATTAAATAGCCTTTTGTATATATTTTTTTTAATTAATAAATAAAATTACAATTATTAGCTATTAATAATTTGTCAAGTATGTCGTATAATTATCATATTGGTTTTTTGTATTTTTTAATTATTCTCAGAGTTGTTTTTCTATAGCTTAACATATATACGAGACCTGATTCTTAGCAGTAACATAATTAATATTAATTTATTTTAATTGTCATTATACATCATATTACTGTTAAAAATTGTTTAAAATATCTTCATAAAAGTAATGTTAACTTCTTTGAATTTCTAAATTAACTAATAAAGAGATTTATTGAAAACTCCACTTCCTAATTACATGCGTGTTACAATTTTGCAAAACATCAAGAACAGCAATTAAAAGTAAAACTTTTCGAAATAGTTTTCACCTCATCCCTATCTTCAGAAGTACACAGAGGTAGCTCCCCCGAAAACTGAGTAAAACCTCTTTGAGCTCTTGCGCACGAGGATGCAAGAAGCAAACGTATAAGAAATCGAAAATCAGTATATAAATGAAATAGTTGGCCCACCGAAGTATATAGGGCTACTGGTGTGGCTAAATTTAGTGTACATCGATGTGCTCCGTCGGCGAAAGTGGCGCAAACTATGCGACAACGGGCAGACAAGACAGAGCTCACCTCATTGACATTATGCTCGCGTGACTACCGAGAGGCACTCTACCGGCTACTACACGGCTACTGGACTGGCAGCGGTTTGTACCGAATCGTGCTCTCTTATTGAGGTTGATGGTAACTGTGACACTGTCCCCACTCCCCCCCCCCCCCCCACCTCACTCCACCTATATTGGATAGGTATAAGCGTTTTTGAACAAAATTGTCAGTGTTTTATTTCATTTTATCCCCTGGAAGCGGTTGTGGACGTAGTTTTACGGGACATTTAAGTGCGCATGTCTCAATTAGGATTAGAATCAATGACTTTCGATTTTTGCTTTGTAGTGAGTTATTTTATAAAAGAGTTTCACGATTATAATGAAGTAAAATAGGCATTAAGTACTGCAACTATAATAATAACAAGGTTTTCTATTTAACAAAAGTCAATATTTTGATCATGTTTGTCTCACCTTATATAACAATGTTAACAAATAAATGATAGAAGCTACGCTTTAATTCACACATTGTTTAAATGTAGGTTTCGCTTTTTGCAATGTTGTTTTATTTAATAGCTGCTTTAAAATTAAAACATTAAATTATAAGAATATATTATACTAATATATTAATTATCTTGAAAGTTATTAAAGAATTTAGTTTCGCATTATTTTCAATGATTACAAGGCAGATGCAGATTAAATTAAGTGTTTTAAAAATAAAGAATTTCGTTGAATTAAATTAAATTAGCGTTTTATAGATTTTGCAGTATTTAAAGTGGTCCATTTTATATTTTATGAGAAGCAAACCATCTGTTTTTTCTACGATGATATTACCATAATGGATCTGGACAATCTATAAACACACCTAATGAACAATTAGGATTACGACCCATGGGAACATGAGTTAAGAAAGTTCATAAAAATTTTAAGTTTTTTTGTTGTTTTAATTTAATATGTGTTTTTACTTCTAGATAAAACTATATTGTTTAAAAATATTCATTATATTAAAATACATAGGAATAAAATACATAATATAAAAATAAAATAATAAAATACATAATATAAAAATAAAATAATAAAATACATAATATAAAAATAAAATAATAAAATACATAATAAAATTAATGAATATAAAACCACTTAACAGATTTCCGTTTTTAAAGTTGAATATTAATTTTAATTTGATTCTATACGGATGATTTGACAAGTATTTAAAAAGAATATATTTATTTATATTATATTATATTTATTAAATAATAAATTTGGATATTTCTTATGACATTGACCGAAAATAGGCAATTATTACAAAATTACGAATAAAAACTATTTATTATGAAATTATATATTGAGGAATATTGCTTATTTTGTTATTTAATATTATTTTTCGTAAAAGTATGTATACAAGAAATAAGCTTTAAACGGCTTATTATTATTAATATATAATTGTATATTATAACTGGACAATTTACATATTAAAAACTCATGGAAGTGTACTGCAAATAGTCGTAGTCAAATATTCTGAAATTTTAAATACGATTTTTTTATTTTATTAAACTAAATAAAATAAGCTCAATATGTTTCACTCCAATCATGTATCATTCTAATAGCAAGCCTAAATAACAGGCATAGACGCAGTAATGGACCCATCTTTTTTAGTTAGCTATGAGTGTCGACCTATTTCTCAAGTAATATACCATATTGTTAACAGACGAGATCGTAAGAATCTATTAAAATTATTCATTCTTGTCGATTCAGAATTAACATAAAACATAAGTACAAAATGTCAGTTGAAAATAGGAAATTGTTAAATATGCATAATCGCTTTCTTGATATAGGCTTGTTGACTATTTTGTAAAGTAATTAGTCGTTATGTTTGTCTATGTATTATATTTACCAAATATATTTCTGTGTTGTTATTATCTTTTTGTCATTATTGTCACTTTATATTTATTTCTGATTAATATTATTATATTTATTTTTAAATATTTAAAAATTAATATGACCTTAATTAAATCTGCTTTGTATGATCTTTTAAAATTAGACTTTAGTCTCGCCAACGCCCATTGCATTTGAAGCGTAATTTTCTGCAAAATGTATCATAACTCAACCAATATCTTACTGTAGGAAGGGTACGTTAATAATATTCACAATTAACCTTGCATATCAACTGACTTTGAGTTTTCTGATATCCACTCATAATCATGTGGATAATTATTGATTATTTTATATATAATTTATCTTATTTTACTTCTTAATTTATAAAATTAGCGCAAATATTACAAACACTAGTAAATATTTAACGAACGTATACAAACGGTTAACGAAACATCTTTATATTTAAATATATGTTGTTAAATTGATGGTCATATTGATTTTTGAAATAATTTTACCGCATTTTGTATTTTAATATTTTATGGTAGATAAAAAATTCTGAAATATTGAACATTTTTAACAAAAATATTTAATCATTAAAATTATGATTTACAAATTGTTAACGATAATTAAATATGAGTGATGTATATATTTAGTGCAATAGGTTAAATATTTATTTTTTAATAAATATTATTTAACTTTAAGGATAAACGTTTTAAAATCAATTTTTAATTTTGCGATTGAGTGTTACAGTGCACCAAAAGTGATAAATTATAACATTTAACACAATCAAAAGATAGAAATTGTTTCATACATATTGCATAAAAAATAGCAAATAAATTATTTGCGGTTAAGCAACAATTTTTTTGTTTCAATCTTTATCTTGTATCTAAATTGATGAAATTAGAAAATTGATAAATACATGATCTTGTATATTAAACTGTTAGGAACTGTTTATAGTTATGTAATAATCAATTAAAATCTTAATGCCGTCCTTTAAATATTAACTTTCATAAAAACGTGATATAGATCACTAACGAAATACACATATACCTGAATTGCATTTGTAACATTCCAAGCGGCCTGCCATTCAGTTATCTTGTTCTTTGTATGTCCCTCCTCATCCCCGTCATTCACCTTCGATGCTACCGAAAGAAACTTCTGCTGCTGAAGTCCTTCAATACCGTCTCCGCCGCCACCATAACTGCTCCCCTCCACTCCACCGCCGTAACCGTAGCCAATGCCGTCGACACCGTCAGTGGCTGCCGCCGAGTATTCCACTGGCGCCGCGTTGTAGCAGTCAGAACCGTCGCCGGCGCCACCGGCCGAGCACCCGTTAGCGGCGGTGCTGTCGCAACCATCCAAACTCTCGCGGCGGACACCGAATCGGACAAAGTTGACCTTCTCGTCCGTCGGAGTGTGGGGCCGCGGGATCCACTCGCGCACTCGTCGCATACCATCGCCAAGATGGTGCAAGAGGGGGACTACCTGTCGACGAACACCGGACATTGGGCCAGTTCAAACTGTCAGCAAATAAAAACAGCGCTGCCAACTGGGGAAGTAGTAGTGAGAAATAGTGTTCAAACAGATACGCATTGAGTCGATTTATTTACAAGGATCCGTATTCTTTAGACCATTTTTTTCTGTCCTCAAAAATCACTGATATTTCATCTACAATTATTGCCCTATCAGGCAAGAAACTTTTATCCAATTTGATGCCGGCAAATCGGATTTGGTTAATTTGTATTGTAAGATGGTGCACAAAATGTCAAAGTGACGTTAAGACGGTTCATTAAGATTTTGGTTTCTGAGAAATTGTCATTAGTTAAAATTATTAATTTTAATTTCCTGTTTGCTATTGGAATTGGGTGATATTTGCATCAATATTTGTAAAGTATGCCGTTTCATGTAAATAAAAAGGGAAAATATTTTCATATATTACATAAAAACGAGAGCAATTTAAAATGATGGAAATATTATAGAACTGTGAAAACTTTGTGGTCTCACATTATAGACATTATATAAATTAATTTTATATACATATTCATTTTTATATAAAATAATAATAATTGTTTATTTAATCATTTAACTTTTATTATATTAAAGGAATTATTAATTCACTTATTACGGGGTTATTTTATAATTTTTCTAACACTTTTCTAAAGTTCTAACATTATAGACATTATATAAATTAATTTTATATACATATTTATTTCTATAGAATAATAATAATTATTTATTTAATCATTTAACTTTTATTATATCAAAGGAATTATTGATTAACTTATAAGTGGGTTATTTTATAATATTTTGAATATTACAAATATTAAAATATATAACATAATTTTGCATAAGAGTACAACAAATAAATATAACTGAAACTTTAAATAATAAATATTTTAACTTTAACTATTTAGATATAATATATAACGTATTTAATGTTTATATATTCACCAAATGATACAATTTAAAATGATTTGCAATAATTATTGTAATATTCATATCTTTTTAATTATTTGAAATTATTGATGGCAAGAAATTTGCTATTATTCTCATGTACATTAAAAACATTGTATGATACATAGTTATACTCACTATTATTATAAAATGTATTACAAATACAAAAAATAAAAAATTGCTTATAAATTGTAATATAAAGTATTATTTAAAAAATCCAAACTATTAAACTAAAATACCATAAAACATAAAAGCAAGAACGTATTACGTATAATTTCATAATGGTAAAACATATAATAATATAAATTTTGTGATAAAATTATTTTATTTGTTTAATGCGACGATAAGTGTATAATTATAACGCCAATTACTGTATATTAAAAATAGTAATAATTTAAAATTATAATAACGCTTCCAACCCTTCACAAATGTTGACTCCCCTTGACGAAATGGAGGGGTCAACGGTTCAAACTGTCTCTTATAAAACCATTGTGTTGTTTTTACAATAATTTTTTTAAAGAAAGATCTTTATATAATATGTACTGCGTACTGAACAGAGGACATGCAAGCGCTTCCACTGGTATTATATAGCGAAAGCGAGTAGAATTTTTTTATTATTTCCAAAAGGCTATATTATTTATATCGTTTGTTTTTATATTATATTTTATTAATATTAACTTATTAAATATTTATAAGACTTAAGTTTTAAGTTTTAAAAATGCATTTCGTTTTATAACTAAAGCACTGAAACACTATATACTGAATTATACGTGAGAAATGTCAATTGGAGCAAAAATATAGCTCACCATTGCTGATATATTAATCGAACTTCAGTAAATAAAATTTTGATAATTGAGAATAATTGTTTTTCGATGCAAATGTTAAATTGTTCCACAAAATGTTGACCAATGTTTGAAGACTTCATTCCAATAAAAATGTCTGTTTCTAATGTTTACGAAATTACTAAGTAATTTTTTTTTAATTTATAAGTTATGAGATTTATACAAATGTTTAAAAGTTGATATAGAGTAAAAAATATGCAACACATAGAATACAAATATAATTAATCATGTCCAATGATGGATTTTTAGGACACCTCGATTGATGATATGTATGTAGTCTCGCCATTCATAGGAGCAGTCGTCATATTAACAAGGATTCCTACTTTTTGAGAAGGTTAGCCCCCGATGTATTCGATGATTTTATGAATGTTGTTGGAAACTTTACCCGCCACAATTATATCAAACGTATAGTTTTTTTCAGGCTTCTTCCACTTCCGCAGTTAGTAGTCTGTCCCAGAAAACACAAGAATGTGGAGCTACTTTTCAAGATAGTTCAATTTCGTCAGATTCATCCTCAGTGAGACTTTGTGCCCGATAAGAGTATTTCGCCATTATTATTCATGTTGTATATGTGAAAAGCTCACATATGTGTAATAAAGTAACCGCCCCAACTTTATGACAAAGTTTTTGAAATAGTCATTTAACATCATCCGACTCGAAACGACCAATTTATATAAATTGATATAATTGGGAGTTAGTAGAAGGTTTTCGCAAAATGTAACATTGTTCGTCGCAAAACATGGAGTCGCAGTTTGTGTCAATATTTGACACAATAGTTGTGAAGCACAGGATGAAACAATCAACCAGCTGAGTTGTGAAAAATCCCAAATTTCGTTAAGGTTAGAATTGCGTTAACTAATATTTTGATCGACACCCCGAGTGTTCAAGATTTTTTGAAAAAACGTACAAAAATTTCAATAAATCGGGCTGATTCTATGTCCCTTTCTAATACAGCAGTATATGTTTTATTCCAAAAAAACTTGTTTAGCTACTGACACGTTTTGTTTTCTGTCCGTGTTTCATATTAACACCCACGCCAGGCCTGAATTTAAATCTAGTCGAAAGTATTACAACTAAGCTAATTCTTGTTTTATTTGATAAACAGGGTTGTTCCAGATGCGAAAAATATAAAAAGAAAAAAATCGCTCGATATCTTTGTTATTTATTGTAAAAAATCGATATTTGTCATTTTTTAAATGTAAGTTAAATTTCGAAATGTTCATAATAAATTACAACTAGCCAAATTCCTTTTAAATAATGTTTATAACATGTATCTAAGTTAATTGCAACAATTATTTTAAAGTTTGGTCGATATCTTTAGTCAGAATTTATATTTATACATTTTTATATAGTACTTATATACTATATAATATAGCAAATCCGAGTAATTTGATGTCCATTAACAAAGAATATTGTAAAAATCATATGGTATATTTATGAAAACAGTTTACTCGATAATTGAAGAAGTAGACAAACATTAAAACTGCTTTCACTTTCACTTTTACCTTTATATATTTTATATACTAATAATATAGCAAATCCGAGTAATTTGATGTTCATTAACAAAGAATATTGTAAATATCCAATGGTATATTTATCGAAATAGTTTACTCTTTAATTAAAGGAGTAGACAAACATTAAAACTGCATTTAAAACATTTTAAAATGTTTAATGCACTGTTTCTCAGTAACTTTTGACACTCGTTATCATAGATTTCCCTAAGTTTATCAAAGTTTGCAACACTGCTGGATAAGTAAGATTTCACTTTGAAAACTATTTTTTTCGTAAATACTTTACTTGATATACCGTGTCATTCAAGGGTAGCACTTTCCCAAAGAAATTTGTATATGCCAATTTGTTCATAAACTTTTGGTTAATCCTGTTGTTGTCTGTGAAAATAGTCAAAACAAAGTCATCTGTATTTATGTTCTTTCTGTAAACTTGCTCATATTATGATATCATATCTTCCGTTGGGAGTGTTTCGATAAGAAAATATAGTAAAGGCACAATGGGTCCACAAAATTCAAATTTTAAAGAATACGATGGAGTTAGAAGAAAAACTGAAAATGAATCCCCATTTAAAATGAAACTTAGATTTTAGATAGATTTTATTCATCTCTAAAATACAACGACGTTGCTTTGGTTGCAGTGAACTAATTATTATTTGCAAATATTGTGAGTCTTCATATTATTAATACCTGATGTCACGTGACAAAGTAATTTCAAAGACGCCAAGATATTTATAAAGAAAAGTGTATGTAGTTTGCGAACGAAACATTATCTCGATTGAAAAACTAATATATTTCAAGTAGAATTCTTCACGCGGCGCTATGATAATGTATAGATGAATTTTGATAGACAGGTAAATCCAACTGCAGACCGGTTTCGGGGCATTTGCCCCTTATCAGTACAGAGTAGGAATCGAACATGCAACCCAGCGATCTGTGATCGAACCCACCTACCACCTACAAGTTAGACACGGTAGTTGACATGCGAGGGTGTGGCCTAGTGATAGGTGGTTCGCTCATAGATCGCTGGGTTGCATTTTCGATTCCTACTCTGTACCGATGAGGGGCAAATACCCCGAAACCGGTCTGCAGATAGATTTACCTGTCGATTACGGTCTTTATCAAAATTCAGCATTCAAAAATATCTTTGTTTAAGATTTCTGGTTCAAAAAATGTGAGTCATTATCGCTATAAAATGTTTTCACGATAGCTTCTATCCACTTTTAAATTGTAACACTGAATTATAAAAGGAATATATAGATGTTCTGTTTTATGGTAACATTTTCGAAGTATTCTTCATTTTGAGATAGTTATGAGTAATAAAAATACAGCACATTGTCCTGTTTCAGATTGAATTACGAAGTCATTTGGGATAAAAAATTAATATATAATACTTCTAATATATTTTTTAGTTTCTTTAAAACAACGCAACTCATCGTCATGTTGTTGATAAACATATAAATAACAACTCAACTCATTGAAAAGCTTGTAAAACTAAAGATTGATAATTTCCTGTCAATTTTAAACCGGTGCATTACAAATAAACTGTTGACAAATACACTACATTTAAATAATATCCTTATGATCTCACAGCAATCCGATTTGGAAGAAGCAATAAAACGAAGTTTGTGCATTTTCCGAGATAACATCTGTCAGAAAATTGGACTATGGATCTGGTCTGATCAAGTCATTGATGACTATGTAAACATGAATGGAAATACGTTGCTTTACCTATTTTGATTGATTTAAAATGACGGAGAACTTCACTCTCCATAACCCAATACCCCCGACCCATTTCGACCCTAATCGAATTTTGACCCAACATTTTGACTTGAAATTTTGACTCTACATTTTGAACCGACCTATATCGAACCTGACCCATTTCGAATCTACGAAAGTGACTCTTGCTTAGGAAAATTCGAAGATTTTGATATTCAACTCTTATCTCCCACTAACAAACATCTATCTTGGGTTTACCAAAAGAAACCTGTGTATACGAAACCCTGGTTCACTGACCAATTTCTGGAGACTTTGACCCTTTAGAGTAATATTTAAGCACTACAGAAGAAAGGCCATAAATTGAGAAGAGATCTTAAGTCGAAATATGTTGCTGACAATATCCAGAATTTAAAAGATCCAAGACGGTGGTAGGCTGTATAGGCTGTTTAATAGAATAACTAGTAGCAACAAGTTGAAAGCGGTGAATAATTACCCAAAAAGTCACTGGCTAATTAATTAGGGTTTCATACAAACTTGTTCCAACAAGTAAATACCATTCATATAAATAGACTAAAATCAATGGGAAACACCCCCTCAATCGTCAACTTAGAAGAAAC
>JAUZND010019718.1:0-25926 GCA_034780555.1 Coelogynopora nodosa | reverse complement strand
GTTAATCACACAGGTCTGCTGTGGAGGGCATTTCGGTAGGCATGGCGGGAGACTCGTATTCTTCACATGGTGAGACGCAATGACGAGAATGCCGTATTAAAAAAAAATTACAACACTCATCTCTACGGCCCGCCAGTGACGCGGCTCTAATCCACAGTGTTCCTGCTGCTCACATGGTGAGTAATGACGCACGTACAGTGACTCCACTCCCGTTAGCGCACTCCGAAGAGCACCTCGCTTCACCATCGTCAATGAACGAGCTCCACAGTGATGATCCCCCATCATCGCCCAGATTGGGCCCAACAAAATCGCCCGCGACGAATAGTTCAACCTCCGCTCTAATGTGACGCTGCACCTGGGGAATTAATTTATCTTCGTGACCCCGTGACCGATGCCACGAACTTGGGGGGTGGAGAGTGATTACTTTACTTTACTCTTAGCGTATCCAATTCTGTTTGTTTATCAATGCTTGTTTCCTTTGTATCCTTCAAATCAAAACACTTTTGAGCAAGTAAACTATTGTTGAAAAACAAGTCGTTCTCCTTCAACTAGGATGACAACATATTTTACCGGAACTCTGATTTAAAACTAATTATATTGAAAGAATATATTTAACCGAAATGGTTGATCGTTATAAGATCAAAAGATTTGGATAGTTAGATGGTTTACTTAAATGTTTTTAAATATTGATTTCTTCATTTTGTAAATCAATAAATTTTACATTTACTGTTGCTGATCAGTATACAGTATATCGTACCACTTTTAATTTTATATAAAACTAATGCATGCAACTTAACAGGAATTATTATTTTATGACAAATTGAAATGATTGCCTATTATTTCCTATAAATATAAAATTCTTTGGTGCATGTATTAAAAAATATATAAGATTTTTCTTCTCTGGTTCATTACAAATGTTTGTTACATAAAATTTAAATATTTTCATACTTATAGTAAACCACCTTATATCTGGTTATAACATTTTCCGTATTTCCACATTCCAATATAATTTAGACTTTTGTTCACTCGTTATTTAGATTTATTTAAAATTAAGCTCGTTTAAATTGGTATATTTCAGATATATATTTAGATAACATTATATTTAGTATATATACTATAATTTTGTTTACACTCTACGGGCTCATACAATTTAAGAATTTATAAAAATTACATATTGTCAAAAGAGACGATAGTTCAGGATTATCCTTTATGCAGAATTATTTACGAAACTTAAATTTGTCGACCGAAAATTAACTTTGAAAATAATACGTAGGTATAGCGCATACATTTTTTGACAAATAAAAGTTAATATTTTGAGACAGCATTGTGAATATAATTTTCTGAATTAAACAGATGTCGAGGTAATCTGCGAGCTAACCCCCCCCCCCCCCCCCACAAAATTCAAATACAATAATAATATCAAAAACAATATAAATAATCTGAACAGTAATTAATATCCGGTGACCTTTGTTAATATTTTTTATATTTCTGTAAACATCCACAGCTGATGGAATGGCTTGCTAGCATTGCTTGTCGATCAATGTAAATTGACAAGGAGTTAAACGATAAGTACGAAATCAACTTTAACGTTTACTTATCTCATATTAAAGCTCATTTTGAATTCCTAAAGGTTTGTATTTGCTGACCAAATGCGTTTCTTATACAATCGATTCTTATTTAAAAAAAAGTCAGTCGTCAGACCAAAAGCCAAACGCATTCAGTCGAACTTCTCAATTTAAAGAAAACCTTTCTTTCAAATTTGAGAGTTTGAGCAAATTTGAAAAATATGAACGCCCTACTTCTCTTCTCACTGGTAGCTAAGCCAACAGTTTCTCAGGCTAGATGGCGCGTGATCAACGGCAGTGACACCAAGATGCACGGGTATCCCTCCATTGTTCATAGTTCTGTCTGTCGGCCGCTACAATATCATTATTTAACTTATAAAAGTTAATAGTTGGAGACAAGCATGGTAAATATAATTTTGTGAATTTAACACATGGCGAGTAATCTTGTCTTAAAAAATAAAAAATGTATGCCCTACGTTTAATTATTATAAAAAAACGCATATAATCCAAAATAGTGATTAAAATAACAAAAAAGTAATACACACAAACTGCTTAATATGCCTCGTTAAGAGTTTATGACTTTCGTTATGCTGTATGTACCTTTGTGTAATAACTGCTGACCATATGTTTATGTCTCACGAAAGATTAATATAAAAAGATGACCTCCTTCCCAACAAACCCGATTCAGTATCTTCCTTTGTAGCGATATCTACACGCCCTACTTCTCCTAACTCTGGTTGGCATCTGGTTTACTAGAAGTAGCTGGAGAAGACGGTGGTTTGCCAAAAGTAGAAGGAACCATAGACTGATTAAACCATTCTTGAAGATAAGTCTCTTGGTTCTTCCATTCTCAAAAGTGGAGCCAAGATGCTTGGATCATTAACAAGCCAGAGACGGGCATGCGTAATGTTCCCCTGAGCAACGTTCCATTGATGGGACTGCTGGATGTTGGTAATTGTCGGACGTGCTCCACTCCAGATGTCACAGAATCCCAGAACTCATCAATATCTTTAACATCAATGAGGATGACCTCAATCTCCCCAGATCCCACAGCCGTGACAGACTCCGAAGCACACTTTATCATGCACACTGACATGCCTTGACTTTCCTGTATGCCATACGCTTAAGTGTGCCCCAGCATCATCTATAGGTCCCTTGCCATGGGAAGTGGCTAAAAAATTCCAACTAAGGAAATTGAACTAGAAATTCTTAGCGAATAGTATAGCTGTGAAGAAACAGAATATGAACCTATTTTTAAACTTGGGAGGAGGAGACAACTGAGTCACCACGGTTTGTGATCATTCAAGAGTTTATCTACATAGAAAGTCACTGACCATTTTATATGGTCTATTCAATCAGATGCATAGGATAACATTTTAATGCTGTTCTCACGTAATGTTGACAGCAATGGTAAAGAGAGAAACCTGGTACTGCTTCCAGTGTGCAATCTGAACTGCATCCTGATACTAGCATGAGTAATTTTCGGAGAAGTCAAAGTGAATAACAATAGCATCCCGCTTCGATTTCTGCAGATTGAATAGTAGTCTCTGGAAACGCTTGGTCATATGATGGTTGAAAAAAGAACTGCACAGGGTGCAAAACTCATTGATGGTGTCACCCAGAGTTTTGCTCTTCAATACCTTCTCTGCAGTCTATGATTCGGTGATCCACCATGAGTATGTAACCTCTCTTTCGATGTCCAAAGACTCCAAGTCAAACTGAGAGTGAATTAGTTTGCCTTCGGAGCAGACATCACAGTCTAGCATGATACACAGCACCGTAGGTGTAGGACACAGGAGGTAGTCTTGAACCCAGTTGTGGTGGTAGGATCCAATACTCAAAAAAATTATCGATTTTTTGAATAATAAATTCATTTGTTTGTCCATTACCATTAGCCATTCGTCCGTTACCGATAACGGACGAACGCATTTTTTTATTTTAAAGCAATAAACACTCATGGCAAAATTATTTTCAGTGAATATATATATATATATTAATTGGAAGCCACTAGAGAGATAGTCTATCATAGTAGAATATTTTAGAATAGCCGAAAGAAAACCGAAAAAAACCTTTTACATTTTTTTGGTAACGGACGAACATATGAATGTATAAAAGGAATCAAATAGTAAAATCATTAACTAATATATTCATCCAAATGAGCCATGATATGTGCCAAATGAAAGAAAATGGCAAACACAATCTTCCAGTGGAAAAATATACATATGTACTGTATAACCCGTTCACACAAAAAATGTTCGGTTGACGATTCAACTAATTTCGCAAGCGAGGGCCACACCGTGTGGACTTTGCTTGAAGCCGATTTGACTAAATTTATTAATTCACTATTATTTAAATTCTTACAAATCAAAATTCATTTTTCTAATTCATGAAGTGATTCAAAAATTCACGCAATGATTTGTGGTATTTGTTTCCTTCAACCACGTAATTCAATTGCATATTGAAGGGGATTGATAATGGGCACATATTGAGAAAAGTTTGCGTCTGCTCCTTCCTAAAAAAATTATTATATTTATATTACATACATTCCAACGAAATGGAGTCTCTATACTCACGCTAATATGTTCAGCTCTGGTTGATGTGGTGGCCGAGCATTTTATGTACTTCTCGACCAATCCAGCAATCTGTTATATATATAAAGGTATTTAGTAAATATGTAATAGCATCTCTTTAGTCAAACATAGTGTAATTTTAAAGCTGGAATAGAATGATGATTTATTATCATTCACTGTGGTTCACTTAATCAGTAGGGGTAACTTAATTCTCAATTAATTCAACTAGTATGACCTGTATCCATACAAATCCAACTTATACTTAACATATTTTTAATTATATATAATTCGACTACGATCAAAGTATACCTGATATTCATACCTCTTCTTAGAAACGAACCTGAACAGAACACATCATATTGGAGTAACCAGGGTGACCGTCTACCCAGAATATTATTCGACATTTAATAAAGCCAACGACATCACCCTGCTTCGTCTGATCCTCGATATTAAGATGGAAGATCTCTTCAAAATTGCCGTCCTTCCAAGAATGGCGATGAATCATCGGTACCCGGGGATAAGTACAATGTTGTTGGTTGGGGCACCATCTTCCCAAACGGTCAAAAAGCGAACAAGGTATTGCATAAGGGATACCTCGAAGTGAGTGTGCAAATAGTTATACTGTCATATTAATCCACAGTATCTGATTCCTTCATTCCAATGCCGCCATCGGAAAATCTTCAGACTTTGGTTTTGAAAGTGTAATCAGCCTTTTTATTAGAATGTAAACAGAATGTAAACAGAAATAATATGCTTGAAATGCATATAATTTGCCGACAAAAAAATGATGATAAAAATTGTCTAGTTCCAGTATGCAATTAATTAAATATAAATACACTTCTGTATATAGCGGATCCTGTAAGATACAAATAACTTGTTATAAAAAATCACAAAATGTATACGATTACGATTTCAGTTTTATAAATAATAAAAAGCCCTTTTCAAGCGAAATTACAATAATTTTAGTTGATTAAAATTCTAAACTGTAATTGATTAAATATTTAAAATATGATTAAAAAATACTCATATGAAAAATAAATAATATATGTTGCATATCTATGATTTAAAGCAGAATACATTACTTAGAATCAAGGGTATTTAATAGTTAAAACAATTATCTTCAAAAAATAATTATAAAAATTGAAATCATATTTTCCGAATATAAATAGATGGTTAATATTGAATTTATCAAACCAAAGTATACGTACAATAACATATATTTTACTCATCATTTATATAAGGAGATAAAATATATAGGAACTAAGTCGGCATTTCGTGCAATAATTTGATTCTAAAAATGTTTGTATTCTATTCATGTTTGTTATTCTAGACGCCCTCCTACTACTTATTGTGCATGATTTTATCACACAGATTTAAATATAACAAATATTTTTTCTTACACAAACCACTATTTAGACTAATTCATTTGAGAACATAATTCTAAAGATTAATAATGTCATATAATTATATATACATGTTGCGTTCTATGCAGTGCGCACCGCATAATTATAATTTTACTAAATAGCCAAAAGCGAAATAGCGTTTGTGTAAAAGTGAATTTGTGTAAAGCCTGAGCGATGGATATTACCGCGATATGTATTCTTCTATTACTTTAGAATTTTATTTTTAGATAGACAGTAGATAGTAAAATATTGTGATTTTAACATATATCGAATAATCTTATCTTTAAAAGAAGCAAGCACCAGTATCGAACATACTATTAATAATAATAAAAATAAAATAAACAAGGCAAGCTGAATAGTATATTATACCTTGTAAACATTGCCTGCTGACATATGATATAGTTAAACAATAAATACGAAATAAACTTTGGCGTAATTCTTATCTTCAGTCAGGGCCAATTCATTTACTAAAAGTTTGACTTACTGACCAAATGCGTTTCTCTCATGATCGATTCATATAAATAAAGACAGTCGCCATGCAGCCCAAGCAAAAAACAGCATTCGGTCTTTCACCCTTTCTCCAAAATTTCAACAAAATCTGATTCTCTATAACAATTTGCAATATAGCCTAGATTTAAGGAATATGAACGCCCTCCTTCTCTTCACTGCACTGTTTGCCCTGGCGACAGTTACCCAGGCCAGATGGCGGGTGATCAACGGCAATGACACTAAGATGCACGAGTACCCCTCCATTGTCTCGCTCAAGTACGGCTCGCGCCACTTCTGCGGCGGTACCCTGATCAATCCCCGAACGGTGCTCACGGCGGCCCACTGTGTCTACAACCTGCGCTGGGCCTCGCCGAGTGAACTGTTACGACATGAAGTGGTGGCCGTCCTGGGGGAGCATGAGCTTGATGTAAGGGACACGCGTAGCAGTACGCGCACAGATTAATATTTTTTAAAGTTTGTAATTTTGAAAACACACGCGTTACATAACGAACTAATGTGCCATTAATGAGCGCTGTCAACGAGTGTTTAATATTTTTTAATCAGAGACGTATGAATTTGGAAAAATTTCATTGATACTAACTTGTATTACTACAGGGATATATTGATTCAAATTGAAAATGAATTAAAAAACATTAACTGTAAATAATTATTTACAATAGAAAATAATACAATTTAATTAAAAATCTAATAATTTTTTTTTTAATTATCCGGTCCGTTCATTTATTGACATTCGTTCTAAAATTTAATGCGATAAATGTAATGATTAATTGGTAATAACTTATGTTATGTCAATTTATTAAAAAATATATTTCCCTCCTTAAAACATAACAATCAACGGTCTTACTTTTTTTTACAGATAATTATTTTTGTTAGACTCATTTTTATTGACTTTGAATTTTTTTGTGAAAATGACACTTCGCCATTTATTTTCTTCCGTGGATAAGATATAATAAAAGCATTTTGGTATTAACGAACATTAAACGGATTTTCCATGATGAAATAAATTTAGAGTTAATGTTGTGTATATTTATTTACTAATTGAAAATTTATAGTCGGATTATTCAACTTTTATTTTGAAGTTTTTCACTAATAATTTTCATAACATACAACAACAAAAAACATGTGGACTTAAATAAACAACGTCGTCATAGAAACACTTAATTATTCTAAAAAATTCACAGCGGTTTCTTTGAAAATGTTGTTAACTGTACAATGCAGTATAATAGTAATGTATTGTACAATAATGTATATATATATACCATATATAGTCCATTGTATATATCATACATATATTCTATCTAATAATACATATATATATTCCATCTAATGATAAACCATATTAGGAGTTGATCATGTGACCTTCTCAAGTGAGATAATATAAATCAATAAATTAATAAATGAATAAGATCTGAATTGGATTAGATTTGATATGATGACCGAAGATAAATGAAAATATAATTTATTAATAAGATTACCAAACCATAGATATAAATAGATTCCTGTCTCTCTCTTTATAAGAATAAACAAACAATCCATATCTATGAACCAAACAATATGATAAATTCAAATTATGCCACAAGCATATCGGTGTAATATAATAGGCCTATAATCGACCGAAAGCTGTAAAGTATGTGAAGAAAAAGATACATTTAAAGGTAAAAAAAAAAATTATATAAAATACATATTTAATTTTGAAGTTTTTCCGAATGGGATTAGGAAGATGGGCTGGCGCACGTGTAACAGTCGGTTGGAAGAGATGGTGTAACAAGTTGTCTTTACTGATCTTCCTCGTCATCTTTTAGCAAAGATACTGTATACTGAACGAAATTGGGGAGTTTAACTGTGGAAGGTTATACGATGTAATATTTTTAGGCACCCTTTCAACTTTTATAGGCTGCAAATCACCATCGAAATTATGTTAAAGGGCGCGCGTCCCAATTGACCAATTGAGCATATAATTTTTTTAAAACTTTTTATGTAAACTATTTTTCTTTATTTTTTTAATAAAAAAACCACAGTTTGAAAAAAAACTTTGATATACAAATAGAAGAGCGCAGCCTTTTTGACGCTTTATTGAAAACCCTGTCGACATGAATATTCCAGCGGAGGTTGTTGAAAATCGAGACATTTTCAAGATTTTTGTGTTTTTGACCAGTTCGATGGTTGTTTTGAATTCTTGAATTGGTTGTGTATTATTAAACCACTTCCTTAGTTTCAAGCATATTGATGTCCGGACTACTTTTCATAAGAACCAAATGCGTAGATGAGTATATTTTATGAGAAAGCTACGGATGGTGGACATACAAGTTAGGTCGTCAGCTTACTTGCGGTGATTTGTAGGTTACTGTGAGCTTTATTGTTGCTGATGTTCCATATATTTCTTAAAATAAATAAAAATATATATATTAATATTTGTATATATAAATATAGATAAAAATATAAATATTATACATATCTAGCTGTTTGTATTTACAAAAATCTATGACAAAATTCTCAGCCTAATATAGCCAAATCTGTAAATAAGAAATACATAAAAAATTAATATAAACAACCAAATTTTTATTTGAACTTATTTTAATGAAATTTTATTTATTATTTGTTTATGCGGAAAAATAGCATTGCCTTTCCGCACTAAGATATTCTATTAACTGTGTATTTAGTGACTACGTATGACAGCATAGTGTTTCAAGAAAACACAATATGAATTATATAAATAAAACATACACAATATATATATATATATACATAAAGATTAGATTCAATGAAGAATCACTGATTCCTTACCTGAACAACTACCATCATTTAGGGGAACAAGATTTTGCCTCAACTTCCTTTTTTCTATTTCAACCTCCCTTTTCCATCCCCTTCCATCCCCCTTTTCTCGTTTCCTCCCCATATATATCCCCTTTTCCTTTTTCCCACATCTTTCAATTCCAATTTTTTTCTTCCTCTTTTTTTTCTCCATTCCAGGTTTGTTATATTTTTGTTTCACCTTTTTGTTTGATTTTTACTGAAAAAACAGGTCACTTATTCAACGCCTCTAACACCATTTCTATTCACTTATTCATCGTGAATATAGTATTATGAACTGTCTGTGATAATTTCTCATTTTACTTTACTTCTTCCTATAGACACCAACTGGAAGAGAGCACATCATAAACGTAACCCTGGTGATCATCCCACCAGCCTACAACTCCCCAACCTCCTTCGTTCGGGGCAGCGACATCGCCCTACTACGTCTGAGCCGCGATGTTGAGGTGCAGGATCACGTCCAAATTGCCGCCCTCCCCAGGAATGGCACTGAACCATCGGCACCAGGGGATATATGCACTGTCGTTGGCTGGGGCAGCCTCTTTTCCCATGGCATGAATGTAAGCAACACTCTGCAGAAGGCCAGCCTCAAAGTGAGTGTGCAAATATATATATATATATATATTCTTATATAGTATATCCATCTACTATCTACAATTTGTATGTATGAATCCATTCTCAGTTGTATCTGTTTTGTCCACCTGCCCAATACAGCTATCAGAAGCTGTTGGTGCTTCCCGACTAAAAGTTTTCAGCTTTGAATAATCAGAATATGTATTAAAATGAATAGATACAATTTGATAAACACGGTAATCAACAGGTTAATCCATCTGCAGACCAGTTTCAGGGTATTTGCCCCTCATCAGTACAAAGTGGGAATAAAACATGCAACCTAGCGATCTGTGAGCCAACCCACCTACCATTAGGCCACACTCTCCACTATCAACCACCGTGTCAACCACCAGAGAATTCTACTTGAATTTATTAAAATATTGTGACACTTTTTTTGAAATTTTGTTTCATTATCAATTTTTTAATTTTTTTTATAGAATAAGTCAGCATTGTCAAATGCAGCTTTTTAAAAATGGGGATACATTTTTTTGTGCAACTGATTAGATAAATGTTATTTTATTACCTCATCGTCGTTATCGACAGCCATATAAACTTGAAAATCTGTACTATGGCTGACATAACTAATCTATTACTGAATTGTATGCCTTGTAATATCCTGACCATCCTGACAATCCTGACAATCCTGACCATCCACACAACTCCAAATCACATGTGGGAGAGGTCTATCACACAGATTGAGTCAAAAGTCCTGGTGTATATATATATATATAATTATTATCAAATTAGTGATCATGCTTTGTAATGCATATTTGCAGAATACCTTTTGTTGATACAGCATTTATTTTACATACAATAATAATAATAAGTAGTAATGTACACGGAGAGGATAAAGTTCATACATATATATCACTACGTCACGTACTATACATCTCAAGCAGATCGCCACTATTACTGATGCATTGCTCACAGCATTTTGGAAATATCGGAATGCTTCCCGAAACATGTCTGGAGGAATTTCTGCCCGCTCAGCTGCTCTGATTCGATCTCCAAGCTCCGTAATTGATTGAAATTGGACTCCTGGAGTGTATAGACCGTCTATCGGACATGTGCCCATAGCCAGTATAAGTCGCAAGTAGTGAGATCGGGGTGGGGTTCCTTGTCAGCCATTCAATGAGCCCTCTGCGACCGATCAATTGATTTGGTATTTATTTGTTTAAGATCTGCCTGGCCTTCATGGAGTAATGGGGTGAGGCTAAGTAAATTGTAAAGTGTAGTGCACCACCATTTTTCATTGATAATATCTGTCCCATGTTATCCTTTCTCAATTTCAAAAATTGTACACACATGAATCACAACAAATGCTTTTATTAGGTTTTAAAAGGTTTTGTAGTGGAGGAGTCAGTGCCAAAGTGTTGAGGGTATAAACGTTTTTAGAAGGTTTTGCGCTCAGTTGAAAAACTCCATGTACGAGATCAGTTCTACTACTTCCAATAAACTTCCAATAAACGTCCAATAGACTTCCAATAAACTTCCAATAAACTTCCAATAAACTTCCAATAAACTTCCAACAGACAGTTCAATCATTTTAATATACGCCCAGATTAGTGGAAAATTAAAAAAGTGTATGTAAATTCTCAAACTTTGATTTGTTTCGGTACAACTAAAAATGTAACCAAGTATACAAAGTATCGTTATTTCAAAAGTAAATGAAATCGCTCACCTATTCTGAATTAATCATAAGTGTTAGATGTTGGCACATCACTTACGTATTCTGAAGTGACCATACGTGTCAGTTTAGATGTTTGCATATTTTAAGGCTAGGTGGTGTTCAAGAGATAGTACTTCATTAAAACAGTTGATTAATTTATTTTGGTATACAACTTTTTCCAGTTTTAATTGTCACTTAACATGTTGTAAACACACTGGCAATACTTCCAAAGCGAAATCTAGAATTTGTGTTTTATTTACTGTAAATATAACATTAATTTATTTTTGATATTATTCACCAAGTCCCGAACGCAGTCGAATTCCCTCGAGATGACCCAGAGATGCGTTTTGAAACTTAATAGTAATAGCAAAAATATTCCCCTGTCACCAATTCGGCGTAATAGACTTTTGAAATTCTTTTTTCCTAGTGCTATCAAGAATTTTGTGTAGCGGTTTTCGGTTTGTTGCATTCACTTCAAAATAATTTGTTTAGCGATACTGTTTGTTTACTTATTTTAAACTTTTTGTTGGGTCTCCTTTACCATGTCGGACCCAAGTCGTTTTCTTTATAATAAACGTTTTACTTACTTACTTGTAAGAAATTATTTAATGACAGTTCTGACCGTAAAATTACATCATTCATCCATTAAATCAATCATTTGATACACGACAACTTTAAATTGAAAAATGCCCTATCTTCGCGCAGGTTCTATCAAACAATGACTGTGCCGCACGGTTCTCTGGGGTCTACAACAACCCGAGCAACGTCTGCGCCGGCAGCGGTTATGCGACAACCTCGGCCTGCCGTGGAGACTCTGGCGGACCGCTCTTCTGTAAACAAGGGAACAACGGAGCCCTAGTCCAGGTCGGTATCGTGAGCTACGGTCGGGTGCCCTGCGGACAAAGGAACATCCCCACCGTCTTCACACGAGTGTCCAACTTTCACAGTTGGATCATGAGAAACTTGTAGTCGCAAATGACCTATATATAAACGATAACTCGTGTAATACTCTGTTATTTAATACAATTGTTTATATTTAAATATACTTGTGGCTTTCTCAAGCTCGATACTAATAAAATTTGAAATGTATATAAAATTTTACCAGCCTTTTGCAACACTTTTGCTAATATATAGTTTATTTGATCGGAGCTATGGAGGGGTATATAGCTCACCCACTCACCCCCACCCCTATAAAATATGTAAAATATTATATAAAAAAGGTAGTAATCATAGATCTATCGTTGGGGGAGAAGTGTTTTTTTTAAAATTTATAGGACATTTTCTGGCATTATCGTATGGCATTCTGTACAAACTCGGAAGAGTTGCTATATTCTCGACAGACACAGTTGTCTGCCATAGGGAGAGATACGGTACACTACTGGGATTCGAACCAGCTACCTTCACACTTAATCACCAGCGCTTTAACCGACTGGGCTATCTCAGCCTTTGGTGTTTTAACACTAGAAGGACCCTATGACACCGCAGAGCGCAAATGACTGGTGTGGTCCGTTATGGTGAATTATCATAAAGTAAATTTTAAAATACATCGACTTATTATAAAACACTCCCCTTATAGTTTACTTAGATAAAAACTATTTAAAGTCACGAACTCAAAGTTCAGACTTTCAAATTAGAAGTGCCCATTTCAAAATTGAAACTCCGTCAATTGTCGGTTTTGGGTTGTTGGTAGAGTGTGTTACACTTCAACAATGGCATCAATTTATTGTGTACCACATTTAAAAATGTGTTAAATTATATGTATTATTTATAGTACATTATAGTACCGACAAAGAGGGGGAGCATTCTGATTATATCCACAATTTATTTGGTCACTTATAGTTAAACCCTATCCACACCGGCATTCAAGACATGCGATATATACTATAAATAATTTTTCTATTTTCCGTTAGACATTAGTCATGAAAATGTGTACCAAGGTATGTGCTTACAAAAATATTAATAATACAGTTATTTCACTCAATAGTATCGTAATTGCAAAACAATAAAAATACTAGAAAGCACTCTGTGTATGGACCATGTTGTGGTGCCGGTAATAAATATGGTCCAGAAACATATAGGCTATATTTGTTAACAAAAGCAAAATAAATACATTAAAGTAATGTTCTTTCGATTAGAAGACTAACATATATATAAATATTATTATTTATTTACTTTATTATTAAAGTCTAAATTTACAGTAATAAATCTATGTTTGAGAGCACAGAAGTAGTATGGAAGGTATATATCTTAGACATTGCATAAATGCAAAGCTCTACATCTTCCCCTTGTCTCCTTATATCAAAAAATACAAATTAAAACAATTTTTGCACCTTTACTACATGTAAATTCGTACAATATTGATTTTTTGGTTTAATGGCTTCCTACTGATCAATTTAAACAAGGTAAATGCGCCATGCGCCATACGCCCTCTAACAACTTTAGAGGCAGCACCCCAGCGCATGATGTGCCGTCCTTAGCAATGGATATTTCTCTTTCTCTATTTCGTTCACCAACACCATTATACGATTCTGAGAGTACATCAGATTCACTAGATTCGCTTTCACTTGAAGACACTTCATTTTGCACAATGTTCCTCATTTTCGTTTTCATCTTCCTGTACGGAGCTAGCTCCAGCTAGCTGGCGCCAGAGTCATCAGAAGAAATATCACGACATATCAGCAGAGCTGCCTCTTCAGCTGTATATCTCTTTCTATTCGACATGTAATTAGGGATGAATCTATTTCGTTGATAAAAATTCGGATAATAGAAGGTGATTCGTAATTTGTAATAAAAAGAGTCATTCCAATTATAGAAATCCAAATGAACAAGATAATGTGATTAGTATATCTAAGTAATCAATAAAACAGTCTAGACACCTAAGTGAAAATACGCATGCAATAGATTGAATATGCAGAAGCCTATTAGAAATTCAGAAATTGAAGAATTCTCATTGAACGATGAGCTGCCTAATTCAAAGCATTGCGATGGCTGGTAATCAGTTTTGACACATTAGGTAAATGAAAGTACCTACTTTGTGCCAGAATGTTGTGTAGGTATGTTCTAACAACAATAATCAATGTAATCAAAAATCAAATCAATCAACCCGTCAATTGACGGGTTTGGTCTTTTAGAATAATTTTGATCGTTTTACACATGCGTGGTGACATGTGTAAACATATTTGTGTATATTCTGTAGATCAAATAAAAATAATAAAAGTCATGAAACTTTACCGTTATGGATAAATTAACAAACGTGTGAAATAAAAAAGAAAATATGGTATCCGTCAATTGACGGGTTTGGTCCTACTAGTGTTAATATACCTATAGTATACACATACTATCTTCTTATTGGCTTTCATACTGATGGTATATATCAAATAAATTTCTTATGGTCTCAATCATCCTCGTCATACTCGACATAGTCGGCATTCCCATTGAAATCACCTTCATTGGAATATGAATGACTGCAGCTCATTCAATTAGGAAACAATAAATATGATGATAAATAAACTTGATGATTCATTACTACCCTTACTAAACCTCCTATAAATATCTAATGATTATTGTCATAACCCTCATGCTTGAATTATTTGGAATTATGGTTGAAATCAGACGAATCAGTAAATTACTGTTGTATACATTGGATTAGCCATTGGATCAAGCCATATCTACAGAAAAATAAAAAAATGGATTCTGATTTGACGAATTTATATATAGTTAAGGTGCGGAAATATTTTAAATTCAGTTTTTTGTTTTTGGAGGGGCCTCTTTTGGACCTATGCTAATGTTCAAAATATACACCTTCCATACTATTTAGAAATATTTGAAATATCCGGTGATGTTATCATCCGTGGATTTATGACAAAGAATATAATTATTTAAAGAGAGCAAAACTTCATTTTAGGAAAAGTGACAGGAGTATATTTTTTACAGTTTGTTCATTTAAATAATTACAAAAATGCTATAATAAGAAGGTTGAAATTAGCCCTGTATGGATTCAGTTAAAAAGGACTAATACTTATTATAAGTTTTTTGCAATTTTCTAAAAATTAAAAAATCAAAATGTTTGTTCTCAGTGCAGTAATGACCTTTATTCTGATCCAAATTTTCAATGAAAATATCATTTCTTAAATTAAGTTTTGATTTTGTCTACAATTAATTTTCGTAACAAACATATCTACCGACCTAGTTTTAAAAAAATTGATATACATATATATATATTTCATTATATCTTTTAAAACATATATATTTATAAAATGGAATTGCATCTGTTAAGATGAGGCGAATTATTAAAGTATTGTATTTTAATTAAGTCATGGCTGTTTTTTCATGAAGTCTACAACTATTAGTTTATAACAATAGAAATAATTGTTACACGTGGAAATAGTAAAAATGTGTGTGTATTGATTTCTTCTCATTAGCAGTCCTATATGACGATCATTTTTTAAAGACTGTTTGCTGTTACTGTTACTGTTACCTCCTATACATTAATATACATTAATTATAAAGACTCTTAACAAATTATCAAATACTTTATTTTCGAATAAATATATCATGCTCTAATATATTTGTTAAACAATATTTTTTTGAAAATTTAGAATAATTATAAACATATCTGTTCTTAGACACCCTTCAGTCGCAGCCGCTGTATTTGTCGATACACAAATAAAAACATGCAAACACACGCAGGCATCAACGCATAGCTACAAAATGTGCTATTAAGAAGACAATCCAAATGTATCCTAAGTTTTACCATAAATGTATTGAGAGAGGTGAGAAATGACATAGAAGATTCGATGGGAGGGAAACAGAAAGCAATTTAAAAGACGACAAAAGCAAAGTGTTATTATTAGCGTTGAATCCTCGGCTTCTTTCTCATATGATGTTGTGTTTGTGTGTGCATGAATGTTCATCGATGCCAATCCATTTTACTAAATATATTTAAACACAATCAGTTATAAGGAAGAGATAAAGTTAGGTTTTTGTGAAATATTGCAATTTCACTAATTGGATAGTACTGTATGTAATACTTTAAATAGAAAATAATGAAATGAATTTAGTGGTCGGTTAAAATGTATAATTAGGGATGTCATTTTTGGGTTATAGTTTAAAGGAACTATTTAGGAATATTGTTATCTATGTGTTTTCTAAGTGTTTTCTATGTGTTTTCTATTTGTGTATTTTCAATTTGTTTTCTACTGTGTGTATTTTCAATGTGTTTTCTGTGTTTTCTATGTGTTTTCTGTGTGTTTTCTATGTGTTTTCTATGTGTTTTCTATGTGTTTTGATGAAAGTGCTTGATAAAAAAATTAATCATAACGTGTTAAGGCTTTGGTGATAGGGGTAACTATGAGAAGAGAAAAATTATTTAATTACAAAATGTATACATTTATTTAAATTTGAATTATTACATAATAGATTAAAAAATTTTAATTTCTCAAAGATTAAAATTTTTCCATAATTCAACAACAATAATATCGTAATTTATAATGAATACATTTTGTAATGAATGGTACATTCTGCTTAATCTAATCTCACCGACGCATTGTTCAACATATTATATTGTTTTGAAACAACTATGTAATAAAATGTGTTTCATTGCGTAAATATTACTGAATGTTTGAATTCAAATAATGTTTAGTTTTATCGTATTAATTTATTACCAAAATTAATGATGGAAGGTTACAGAACGTTTTGGTGGTTATTAAATAAACATAATTCATTAACATTTTACAGTTAGCCTGAAGATGCATTAATAGATACATGATTTACAATATTAATTAATTTGTACAACAGATATATCGTTTATATTGATTTTTGTGTTTGATTAAAAAGTTATCAAAACAATTTTTCCCCCTTCTTTATAATTGGTGAACTAAAGATTGATTACATTTACTTATTAATTAAAAAGGCGTTACTAATGTATTTAATTGTAAATAGAAACATAAATTTTATATTTGATCTTAAAAATATGAAATACATACAAATTGGATGAAGCAGAATGAAAACGAAATGGCAGAGAAAATGAGATTTGGTAAAACGAGATGGTATCGTGATGGAAGTTTCTTTATAATTTTATCAACAATATATAAGTAAAGTTTGTTACTGCATTTGCTATTGTTTTCACAGTTATAGATAATTATATATATATATAATTATATAATTTAAGTAGTATAACTAATAGTATAACTAGTGTGATGATTTATTTTTAGGAGAGTTAGAAATACCCCTCATATACTATTTATTTATACCAGCAAAAAATCAAAAACATGCTGGGATATATTTTAAATATTTTATTTTTTATTTCAAATATTTCTCAATTATAATTTATTGATTGTTTTCTCAGTTTTTTATGATAATATATTATTTCGAAAGGAAAATAGTGCGCAGGCCTAATTTGTTTGTCAGATAGATTTTTATCTTATTGAGTGGAAAAGAATTTTATATAAAAGAATATTCTAAATCATCTGATGTTTCTAATAAATAGATTGATTTAATTTTTTGTAAAGATTAAACAACTTTTAATATTTAAAAAAATGAATAGGATTTTGAAAGCAAGGTGTAAAACAATGGAAGCAATAGCAGGCATACCCTAATTGTATATAAAAAAACATCTAAAAAAATTAAATTAAATCGGAAGCATTAAAAATGAAATAATGATCATAACATTAAATAACTGTAATAAAATTAAATAATATTAATAAAATTAAATAACAGTAATAACATTAAATAACATTAATAACATTAAATAACATTAATAACATTAAATAACATTAATAACTTCAAGTCATAAAATAAACATATGAAAAGTGGTTTTTCGGTCGTATATTATGTCTATTGTATATCAAGACAAAGAACTGTTCAAGATGCTGTTCTGAACAAAATATCTGGTTTATTTTTCATTCGATTTTGAACATATAGATGAAAATATTGTAAAAGCAGCGAACAAAGGCAATCAATACACATATATATATGTTTTTAGCCTTTAAAGTTGAAACTAATATAAAAAACAAACAATGGTCAATGAAGCGTAGGCAATTTGACGACAAAGATCTTATGGCTACAATTCCAAGAAGTATTGTACATACGACAAATTAGAGCTCAAACGAAACTATATGAGTAATATTTTGATTTCAGAGTGCGGGTCAAATTTCACTTGATTATTTGTTTTAAATCTTTACTCGAGCGGTAAATCTACAAGAATAAATATAAAAATACCTCCTTTAATTGATTAGAAGTAGAAAGTGGTTTCCATATCATTTGGTATATGTTAGCAACTGTTACTTTAGGTAGGTAGATAGTATAATATGTTATATCTCATTTTAAAAAATGTATTCACTTTTTCTAAGAGTTTATATTGTAGTAAAATAAATTAGTTATTGTATTTAATATTTAAAAAATATTCAGTTATAAATTTAAGGGAAGCACTCCTTCATATAACGTTTTGCTTTTTATTTGTTTTGAATCAGATTACGATGTGTCATGTTATCCTGAAATGTATAAACTATTTGCAAATTTATTCAAAACAAGTTCTAAATCCTTAATTTTATTGTACACCTGATTTTTAAAATTCATTAATAATAATCTTTTTTTGGTAATAATTAAAACACATTAGTAACATGCATTTATTGATTCAATTCTATTGTCCATGTAGAAATGAATACATAGAGAATTCACTCTTATATTGATCTGTATGCAGTTCAATACTACTAACTTGTTAACTGAAAGTTTTTGCAAAGTAATTATTTAAAAACTGACTACTGTAGTAAAATAGTTCATGTAGTAAAACATTTTCAAATATACAGGCAATAAATTATATTTTATAAACAACTTACGCATGTTAAAATTGGATGAATATATATATCAACTTTTAAAATCAATTTAATAATAAATATTTGACACTACTGTTTTGTTACCCATTTACAATAAATTTATTAAAATAAAACGATTTTTTATTGACAAAATTGACAACGCAATGTATATAAAAAAATAAGAATGAATTATCTATGTATTAATTACTCTATATACATAATCTATATACGTAAACTGTTTTTTGCTTACATTTATTTTGCACATTCTTTTGGACATTCTTTTGCACATTCGTTTGCACATTCTTTTGCACATTCTTTTGCACATTCTTTTGCAAATTCTTTTGCACATTCTTTTACACATTCTTTTAAATATGACACAAAATATCATATTAATATTAGGATGGTTTAAAGGAAAAACGAACATTGAAGACAAACAAAAGGAATAAGTTATCACCATACCACAAATATTATTTATAAAAAAAAATTACAATCCAAACATAGATTGTACTCGATGGACTGATTGAACTAGATGGTAAATGGCAAGATGGCAAGTCAAACCTGTGGATTTAAAAAACAGTCTGTCAAATCCAAAAAAGCAGAAGAAGAATTTGGGACAGGCCAGATCATAAAGAAAACTCGTGTCTAAAATTGATATTTATAATTAAAAGGGGAGAAAAGATGACTAAACAATGGTGTTCGGGATTTTGGACCCTGAGCGGCCGTTTACCGGTTTATGTACGCACAACCATCACTAGGCCTATTCCCATTGTTGAGCACCTATTTAATTAACTTATAAATCATAAATTTAGAAAAACATGAAAGTACTATTGCATATAAAAAAGCATAATGGTAAATGTTAATTGAAATGACTTAAATATGGTTTAAAAATAATTTATAAATCTCACGTGACTTTCACAACTTTAAATTCGATAAATAAATTATAAAACATAACTTTTATTGAATCCTCTCTTATATGTTTAGTTTTCCCTGATCGTATCCTAACAAGCTTTTATTTTTTTATAGAAAAACTTTTTACCCTCATCCTGTTCCTTTGATTTCTCCATCAAATATTTTTTATTTGTCCCTATCGTTCCCAATCTTAATACTCGTTTTAACGCCAAATAACGAAATTGTTTAATTCTAAACTCATCTTTAAATATTTTAATAATTTTAAATCCAATCAACGCGTCTAAATGTTCTCTTACTTTGGTGTTTATCGTAAAAATTGTATAAAGTGTAATAAACTCAATGTAGTATAAATTTGGTGAGATTTAAACATTGTAGCAATAATAGTGCGTTATTTAATCATCTTTTTTAAAACTACAAATTCTAATTTTAATGCTTTCTATTCTAGAAGCAGTAAAATAATTAATATAATAATTACATATAATATTTCATGTATTATCAAGGCAACCTTTACTGAAACTAATTCTGATAGTGTCTTAACTTTAGATACTGGATTCTTTCATTTCTTTTATTAACTGCTTCGCGAAATGTTTATCCTATTCAATTTTAATTTCAGTTACTTGATTATTTATTTTTCAATAACCTATTCTAATGGTCATTACTATGCAACTTTCATTATGTAATATTGATGTTGTCTCTTATACAAATATTCCGAACTTTCATCAATATAATCTTTTTCTGTATGAAAACCGAAAGCTCAAATTTTATTTATGTTCTATATTTTCAATATTTATTATTAATATAATTAATTACTTGGTCATTATATCTTATAAACTTAAAACCAACGGTAAATTCTAAATATTTTTGATAATTTTAAGTATAAAGTTATGTATATGTAGGCACAGGCATTACATTATTTTAATATCACATTTGCATGAACCTTCTATATTTCTAAGCGTTGGAGTGGACGTTTTTATGCCCGAAAATCTGCCATCTGCCACCTGAATGGCGGTAGCGGCAACTTAAAAGCTATTAAATGCGTAAATCAATTAAATGTAGAACTAATTAATATTTTTAAAATAATTAATTCTCCAACGAAATTATAATTGTTTTCTATAAGTAAAAAATACTTGAATTGTTTAACTTGTTTCTGTATGAATATGTTTATAGATCTAAAAATTGAAATAATTATTGTACAAAAAAAGCATTATTAACAGATCACATTTTGTACAATAATTTTGTATACGACCTATCAGTACTATTCATTTTAACATTGTCATTGGTGTAGCTTCCTTCTATGAGTCAACTGAGTCAAATGACTCAGTAGAGTATTTTTAAATGATTTTTTCCAATTTAATTAAAACAGCGAAATCATCAGATTTTTTTCATAAAATATTTACATGTTTATTTGGATACAGACATCATAAGTTTTTTCCATTTGAATAGTGTTTATTTCCTTGGAAATGGCCTCCATTTTTTAAAACATATTTTTCGGGTGCTTTTTGCCCCCGAACCGCCGCGCCACCCACCAGGGGCATCGCCCCTAGAGCCCCTGCTGAGGGCCCATTAATTAATTAAATAAATTCTGCTTTGACTCGGTAGAATTTGTTTTCTAGGCCTTTTTTGGTACGCCCATGATTGCGGTATTTTTTTTCATAGTTTCACTATACTTAAAGTAATCGTTATTTACAAGGAGTATAGTGAATTTTCTGTCTGCATTACATAGTACATATATATATATACACTTTTCCCCGATAGGGAACATAACGCATAGTTCTTGCTATAAATACATAGCCGCAAATATAGTTCTCCAATAAGCGAAAAGTGCAATTATGTCGTGTTGTAGGTTACTAAATATACCGACTGCATTATTAATTATTTTTATTTAAATGTATTTAGAATAATTGATAATTGTATTGATTGACCATTGGGTAATTAAGCACCTTAACATAGTAATAACAATCCCCGTTAACTAATGTGGAACCTTATACGTTACCCATGTATATTTATGAAATGTACGTAATATACATTCTATTTATTCTTATAAATGGATCAATTGGTCAATTGTACTATTACAAATAACTGGTTTAGCCATGTCTATGTGTACGCTAATGTATATTTACAGTTACTTAATGTAATTTTTTATAATTATTAATTACGGTGAGTTATTATATATTTTGCAATGATAAATTGTGTGAAGTCATTACTTTTCAGTTATAATTTACTATAGTTATTTGATTTACATATCTGACGATTCTTTGTGTGTATAATATTATTTTTAGTATTTATTAATTTATACATTTTAAAATGAATGAAAAACCGGCATGTATCCAAAATGTAAGCGAAATGAATCCGCGCGACATATTCGACATCTTATTATTATAGTTTATCAATGCACCATCATCTAAAATATCATAATATAATTTGTGAAAGCATTGAACGAATTTCTTTTTAACTACTTTATATTGTATACTTGCTAAGGGCAGTTCTTCATTATGGCCTCCCAACAAGTAGCAGACGGCTGTTTGTTTTCTTAACACAACCTGTCTAAATGAGGGAGAATTAAATATGCGGTAATGAAAGTATATATTATGTAGTTATATAGATAGTATGCGGTCCGAGATTGCGATCGTCAAATTGATAAGTGTTGTGTGCGCGCGCACACGATGTAGTTGTATTTCGCCATTTCTGCTTTGCAAAAAATTGATGAAATATTTTAGTAAAAAAAATTACTATACCTATGAATAGCGACAACTGATGTGGCTACCATGTACCAGTAGCAATCAATATTGATTAAGTCAAAATATATAACAACATATAACCTTGTTGCATTACTGTCTTACATTTGTTGGGGCTGTTTTTGAAATAGTATTTGGTGTGAAACGGCTTCACATTGATTAATACACCGAATTGTATTTTTTTATATACTCAATACTGTTATTTGGTGTAAATCTATAAGGGGTAGATAATTTTTAACTTTTTTAAAATTATTTTTAAAATGTAAAAACAATGTATAAATATTAAATGATAAATAAGGGACTTTTAACAATTCTGACTATCCATAATAAATACTAAAAAGATCAAATTAAGATAGATAGCACTCCATATAGTATTAAGATAACAATTAATTCTAAACAACCTTTATTACCACAACTTATTATATTATGTTAAATAATTTCTAATAATTTAGTAGATGATTGATTAAATAATTATGTGTTGTATATAGGGACTAATTCTGAAGCAGACAGAAACGTTAACGACGAGATGTAAACACCAAACGGAATGCGTGCACGAACACAATCAAATTACAGTGTATAGTTATATGTATAGAACATTGTCTATTTTCTGTTCACAATATAAAGACGAACAATTATGACAAAAAGGAACAACAGTTAGCTCTGATGTAAAACAATGTAATTAGGAACATGTAAAATAATAAATCTACAAAAAAATGACAAAAAATTCTGTGTCATGTCTATCAATGAAGAGTAGATATAGGGAAGCGATCACGTACGAATCAGGATGACGAGTATATAACTGATATAAATGATTTTAATTTCCTTTAATATTGTATGCGTTCGGTTAAAATTGATGCCTTTCGATTTATGGTATTTGTATATTTTGTATTGTATCTGTTTATGTTTCATAGAATAATATATTCGAATACAATTTATTTTTTACAAAACAATGGCATAACTGAATTGGATTTGAAAACATAAAATCCGGGCATTTTTTATCTATATAAAGTTACTATAGGAAGGGTTTAGTCCAAAATACCTTTATTTATTAGCCCATTTATTGGGTTTTTTATATTTTTGTTTTATTTTCAGGTAGGTGGGGGGAAGGGTTCTTTAAAGACCGCTTGTTAAATTTGAATTTCTACGTTGACATTTAAAAAAATTCAAAAGCCAAAATAAGCTTCTTGTACATTCTTGAACACGACCATTATATTTATTCGTTGTACGAGTTTTTATTATCGTATAGTAAATAAAAAGTATACAAATTGTGTTTTTTGGCTCAATTTTGGCTCAATTGTGTTAACCTGCAGAATATATGCAGTGAAATTTATTAAGCTGATTAATTATTATTATTTATTACATTATTTCTTTTCTAATGAAACATAATTTTAAACGGACACACCGGCAATTCCCATTCCTAACAATAATTAAAAATTCATAGAACCAAAAAATATAGTTATAGCATATATTTTGTAATATTTTAAATATTCCATGTTGTCAAAAAGTATTATAATTAATTAAATATTGACATTCACTAAAGAAATATAGGCTTGTAATATTATATATTAATAATATATAACAATTTGTAATATTGTTTATTTAATACCCCGTTATTGCTTACGTTGGCTACCCAACCTACATATATGATAACTGGGTATTACATATATGGGGACACAATGCGTGGATGTTTAGTTTAGGATGGTTTGTGTGTTCAAATCCAAACCAATCCAATTCAATTATACAATTGTTTAGTAAAATTAATTGTATTCAAAAATGTTATCAGCTAAAAAACATCAAAAACAGTTACAACCCGAAATATGCAAATACCATAATTCTATATAGTGACATCAATTATAGCAGAAGGCGTTGTTACAATGTGAAAGGAAATTAAAATCATATATAACAATCAAACTCTTCATCTGATTTGTACGTGATCGCTTTACTCTGCTGTTCAATATAGACACAGACATTCTTTCATCATCTTTATATTTATTGATTTATTATTTTAACGTGTTTCTAAATACATTGTTTTATATCAAAACTAACAGCAGCTGTCCCTTTTTATTTTCTTATTCATCTTCTTATTGAGAGGATCCTAAGCATTGCAGTTTTAATAGTGTACGTGCACTATGATATATTGTTTGGGTCAATATGGTTTTTATATAAGCCTAACAAACATAAAATTATCAAAAGCCGTATAGTCAGTAGTCATTTTTTAATAAATCTATTTTAAAACCCAGTGTGTAGGTTGTGCACTAAAATCAACACAAAACTAATATATACCGTAAATGTATGTCAATATGTAAACCAACAGATAGAAATTACGAACAAGGATTAACCATTTGAAAAATTGTACAAAGTCAATAAAAGTCTCATGATAAATTTAATAGTTAATAATTTATCATTATAATGTATTAAATTATATTATTATAGTGGGGGGTGGGGTAGATGTACGTTATATCAGGTATGTAGAATAAAATCCCATCATATAAAGTGAATAAATTGCATTAATATATATATATATTTATATAATGATATATAAAACTAAATTACTAACCTGTGTTAAGTTGAAAAGTGTTCTTAAGAGAATCAGTCAATCATTTTATTTTAATAAATTATGTGCTCTGTACTCGATTGCCCCTCCCCCCTCGGACATATTACCATTAGAATATCAAAAATTCTATTAAACTTTAATCAAATGTACTCAGTTTAATATAAACAATAAGTAGAATCCTAACAATTAATAAATGAATAAATTATTTAATTTTTGATCTCATTTTTAGTTACTAAAATATTTAGTCAATTTAACTTTGGCTTCAATTTGGTGAGTCAATTGTTTTCACATAAACTTAACATTTGTACTACCGACTATGTTTAGTCAATATATGTACCATATATTATGCATACGACGTAAAAATGAAAGGTATTCAAAAGAATATATACTATTTTTTAACAAACATTTTATTATACATTGTAATTTAAATTATATCGATTAAATCGATTGCATGACATAATTTAATTTTAAATGATCTTAGGAACAACGAGCGAATGATTTATATAAATTTATATCTGATAATTAATGGTTAAGAATTTCAAAGCTATTGCTGTATTAATTATTCCTATATGAACGTAGTGGGGAATCAAATATTTAAAAAGGTTATTTTATAAAAAATATTTTTTCTAATTATGGAATCACAGAAAATAGAATTACCTGCATGCTTTAGGAACTATCTCATAAATAAATTTAAAAAATTCAGTATAATGTTTACATTTATTAGAATATATCACATTTATGTTTGTACAATTAACTATATATTTTTATTATCATTCG
>JAUZND010019707.1:0-25927 GCA_034780555.1 Coelogynopora nodosa | reverse complement strand
AGGAAACGATAGGAGACTATAGGTTATGATAGAAGACGATAGGAGACAATAGGAGATGATAGGAAATGATAGGAGACGATAGGAGATGATAGGATATAGGAGACGATAGGATATAGGAGATGATAGGAGATAAGAGACAATAGGAGATGATAGGAGACAGGAGACAATAGGAGATGATAGGAGACGATAGGAAGCGATAAGAGATAGGAGACGATAGGAGATGATAGGAGACGATAGGAGATGATAGGAGATGATAGGAGATGATGTGAGATGATAGGAGTGATAGAAGACGATAGGAGACGATAAGAGATGATAGTAGATGATAGGAGATGATAGGATATAGGAGACGATAGGAGATAGAAGACGATAAGAGATAGGAGACGATAGGAGATGATAGGAGATTGGAGACGATAGGAGATAGGAGTTGATAGGAGATATGAGACGATAGGATATAGGAGACAATAGGAGATGATAGGAGACGATAGGAGATGATAGGAGACGATAGGAGATGATAGGAGATGATAGAAAACGATAGGAGACTATAGGAGATGATAGAAGACGATAGGAGACGATAGGAGATGATGGGAAATGATAGGAGACGATAGGAGATGATAGGATATAGGAGACGATAGAAGATAGAAGACGATAGAAGATAGAAGACGATAGAAGATATGGGACAATAGGAGATAGGAGACGATAAGAGATGATATGAGATGATAGGAGGTGATATGAGATGATAGGAGACGATAGGAGATGATAGGAGATAGAAGACGATAGGAGATAGGAGACGATAGAAGATATGAGACGATAGAAGATATGAGACGATAGAATATAGGATATATGAGACAATAGGAGATGATAGAAGACGATAGGAGACGATAGGAGACGATAGGAGACGATAGGAGATGATAGGAAATGTTAGGAAATGATAGGATTCGATGGGAGATGATAGGATATAGGAGACGATTGAAGATAGGAGACGATAGAAGATATGGGACAATAGGAAATAGGAGACGATAAGAGATGATATGAGATGATAGGAGATGATATGAGATGATAGGAGACGATAGGAGATGATAGGAGATAGGAGACGATAGAAGATAGAAGACGATAGAAGATATGAGACGATAGGATATAGGAGACAATAGGAGATAATAGGAGACGATAGGAGATGAAAGGAGATAGGAGACGAAAGGAAATAATAGAAGATGATAGGAGACGATAGGAGATGATAGTAGATGATAGCAGACGATAAGAGACGATAGGAGATGATAGGATATAGGAGATGGTAGGAGATGATAGGAGATGATAGGAGATGATAGGAGATGATAGAAGATGATAGGAGATGATATGAGATGATGGGAGATGATAGGAGATGATAAAAGACGATAGGAGATGATAGGAGATGATAGGAGATGATAGGAGATGATAGGATATGATAGGAGATGATATGAGATGATAGGAGATGATATGATATGATAAAAGACGATAGGAGATGATAGGATATAGGAGACGATAGGAGATGATAGGAGATTGGAGACGATAGGAGATAGGAGACGATCAGAGATGATAGGAGATTGGAGATGATAGGAGATAGGAGACGAAGAGGAGATAGAAGACGATAGAAGATATGAGACGATAGGGTATAGGAGACAATAGAATATGATAGGAAACGATAGGAGATGATAGGAGACGGTAGGAGATGGTAGGAGATAATAGGATATGATAGGAGACGATAGGAAACAATACGAGATTATAGGAGATGATTGAAGACGATAGGAGACGATAGGAGACGATAGGAGATGATAGGAGACGATAGGAGACGATAGGAGATGATAGGAGATGATAGGAGATGATAGGATATGATAGGAGATGATAGGAAACGATAGGAGATGATAGGAGATGATAGAAGATAAGAAACGATAGGAGATAATAGGACACGATAGGAGATGATAGAAGATAAGAAACTATAGGAGATGATAGGAGACCTTTTGATTAGCACACCATGGTGTGTGCGGCAACTCACGCCACATTCTAATTTTGTTTCAATGCACGAATGCTGCGAAATATTCACGAAATCGCGAAGAGAGCAAATCAAAAATCGTGCTGAAGTATAATCGTTCCTATAGAAGCAGTTTATAATCCAGAAAAGTTTGTTTTTGGCTATTATTCTAAACGTAAGTGTAACGTAAGTAAACGAATCTTGTACGTAGAACGGTCGGTTTTTCAAACTCGCCTAAATGTCCACACCCGACAAGTATAGCAACAGTACCTCCTCCAAATCATTGTTGAATCTGTAGGAGTTTTTTTGTAAAACAACTGTTCCATCTCAAGATTTTTTCTATAATTGATCAATTCATGACCTATAATGTATGGCAAACATTAAAATAAATAAAAAATACATCCCTTTCATTCAAAAATATGAATTTCTAAATTCAATTTGTAAAAGCATCAATAAAAGCACCTATGAGTAACCTATGATAGAAAGAAGTTTGTTCCTAATTTTTTTATTGCTTAGATAATAACGTAAAAATATTGTATTCCTCCTATAAAACTCCCAATAAACAAATACAATTATACAAAAATTAATTTCTAATAATAAATGTATTAGTTTACTATACTTATTTGGTATACTACTGCCAAATAAAAACCCCATAGACTTCTAGACTTGTTCCACAAAAAATAATGATGCTATTCTTTTTATCAAGTTATGAATATAGTATGCCACTAAAAAGATGTATAAAAACCTACTTGGCATGGATGCATTTTTACTTTACCTTTAGAGTAGGTTTAAACTACTTCATTTATGGATGTATAAAAACTTTTTTTCGAAAGTTGTCAAATATTCATGTTTAATAAATTTGTTTAATATACAGAATGTTCAAATACTATCACGAAAATCATGAAGATCTATATAGATCCAGGATGTAACAAATTTGAATAAAGGTATGGTTAGTTTAGGTGTAGGCCCTATTCAAAAAAACATAAATATTTTATCTATATTTGGTTAATTAAAAGTTATAAAAAATGTAAAATGAATTACGCAATATATGAATTAGCAGCCAAAAGTTTATGTTACTATGGTATTTTGTTGACAATAACTGAAAGTATATTTTAAAAGACATTACGTTCTTATTTTGTTAAAAAAAATGTTAGTTTGACTTATTTTGCATGAAATTAATTCGATTTAAAAATATAATATATAGATGAATTTAGATAATCTCAGTAATCGACAAAATCAACTTAAAAACGTTATATAATATTCTGAGTATAAGAGTAGCCATCCATATATACTCTTGTGCATTAATCAGACATGAATTAGGTTAATGGTTAATCAATATTAATTGTTTAAAATTTAATAGATAGATTCACACAAAAACTATAACAATTTCTAACAGGGTGAACTTTTTTAGTTTAAGAATAAAGCAATGTCAATGTATGTCAATGTGTTTCAATGTATGTCAATGTATGTCAATGTATATCAACGTATGTCAATGTATGTCAATGTATGTCAATGTATGTCAATATGTCAATGTATGTCAATGTGTGTCAATGTATGTCAATGTATGTCAACGTGTCAATGTATGTCAATGTATGTCAATGTGTGTCAATGTATGTCAATGTATGTCAATGTATGTCAATGTATGTCAATGTATGTCAATGTATGTCAATGTATGTCAATGTATAACTAAATCAACTCTTCTATGAAATCAGATTGAAAAATCCAATGTGTCATTCAAGTTAAGATTTATAATCTTATCATACGTTTCTTATATACTTATAACATAAGACAAATTAATAATCTATAAGTGAAAATATAAAGAAATATAAAGAAATATATATAAAATATAAAATAAAATATATATATATAAAATATATAAAATATATATATAATAAAAATATATAAAGAAATATAAAGAAAATATATAAGATTATAAGTTAAAATTTTCTTCATCTACATCATTGTCGTCAATGACGTCATCTACGTCATTCTCGTCAGATTCGTAAATGATTCGACTGTAAAAGAGAAGTAAAAAAACAATTATAATGGATATAAGGTATAAATTAATGTCTAAAGTTAATATACAAATATTGTGTACATGCTGTAATGTACGTATATTATGCATATATAATCTGACCCTAATATCGTAGAATTTCATCGAAGAACTTGAAGTCCTCTTTTAGGTTAACCTGCCATCTTCCTCAGAACTATAGATCCGAGATACAAAGATGCCAGCGGTCATGGTAAGGGAGTGACCTGGAGAAACCGTGAACAATTGTTGACACGCAGCACCATCCTAAACTACATCTACATAGATATTCCTCCTACTATTTACCCAAATATTACCACAATATTTGGGATTCTGCTGTTGTTGCCAGTCACTTCGTGCACTGCCAAGAGGGCCAACACTTCTCTGGATTTTATAAAATCAGGTAGGAGAAATTCCATGACCGGTGGCAGACTTAACGCTTTGTTGATGTTGTTATTCCACAAATACAGTTCTGCTAGCTTGAACTTGAATAACGTTTGGAATATGTTTGCGTCTGCAATGCCCAGACGTATGATGCTACACCATTCACTATTTTCGGCCTAAATCATGTTCTTTACGCTTCGGATCTGGAACCTCAATCATATTATCAATATATATTTACAGAGTATCGATATTTTGTAATTGAACAACGTGTTTCGTTGTTACATGGGGGTTAAAAATGTGTCAATACACTGTTATTTCTTATTGTTAAAATTCAGTTTTTTTAAATAATACGTTGTCGGAAAATTATTAACGAAGTGCGAATTTTGACGAATCATGGCTACGCCCCTAGTTACGGGTATCGCTATTTGCCATAAAATGTGAGTATCAGACCGAGTGATGAGGAGGTTTTCTATATAATATATGACTATATTGTCTAAAATTAAGCATATTTAAGTTAGGTATATAATACGGTGCCAATTTAAAAAAAATCAAAAATCATAAGCACGGTTTATAACTAAATAATGAAGTATACAATTTAAAATATATTTATATTGGAGATTTGTTGGCACTGCTAGCTTATTGAAAAATTACAATACGATTTTGAGCGAAAAATTAATATTCTGCTTTTTTTTCTATTTTGTATATTGATGTTTTAAAAATTATATAATAAGCTTTTTCATTCAGACACAAATACTGCTTTTTTAAAGGAAAATAATCAGTTATTTTTGAAAGTGTATACACAACGGAATGTTACAAAATTAAATTGAAATTATTTAAATTTTCAATATCTTCATAACAATGTTTTTAATTAAGTGTTTAAAACTATATTACTATAAAATAATAATACTAATAGTAACGGAGTATATTTAAGTACATAGTAGGACCTATAGAAATAATATTTTCTGTAGTTTTCACGAGACTTGTAACATTATACACCCAAACCTCATAACACATTGAAGTGGTTCCCGCATAATGCTAAAATTATTAAGATATAAGGAGTACAAATGCTGCTATAAAAAGTGTTTAAAATATGATTAACTAAGGTGTATTATAGTAGCACTACACACTAAATCTTATTCGCCGAAACCTCAATATATACTAATACCATTTTTACAAGAAAGAAACAAAGTTTAAATATAGATATAATATGATAATATAATAATCATTTGTAAATTATACATTATTTATTGATTTTTACAAAAAAATTGCATTAGGCTAGGGGATGTGTTCTCAGATGGTTATCTATGAAAAGATTACATTTTATAATTGTAATATAATAATATACTACTAAAAGTACTATATATATATATGTATCATTTATATTTAAAAAGAATAGAAAATTTCTCAATTTTTATAAATTTTACTAATTATCACCTAGTTTCTATTTATAGTAATAAATTTTCAATAAAAATAGAATACGTAATGTATGCGACAAAAACACAATATACAATACATCCTCTCTATGCTTTAAATACGACTGTCTATACACTGTTAACTGTCTAAATGTTGTTTATAATAATACTGTAACTCTAATTGTTTGTTTTTATAAATTGAAAAAAATGGAAAAATACACAGCCGTCATGATTACCCTTCGGGTCGTAATAATCCTGCTCGGCCTGGGAGCACTTATAACTCAAACGTTTTTTACACTTAAGAACAACGGGGACATTATGAAATGGAATTTTCAATGTGGCTTCATAGAAGGAATTGCTCTAATTATATATGGCTTTATTGGCGGACGCGTGATAAAATCAAAACTGGCCGCAGTTCTTGTTGTCTCGGTGGTCAACCTGCTTTTGGGAACGTCAATATGTTTGAGTTTTATACAATCTTACAACAATTGGGTGGACCACCTTGAACTGATTAATAAAACAGTTCAACATACACTAGTCATTGAATTTAATAATACTACGAATAGCAGCATGCAAAATACAGAAGTCGTCTTTGAAGAGTTGAAAAAAATGGAACTTGTTTTTAAAGTGACATCATGTATTGGAATTTTTCTTCCTACATGTTTAATTTATGATTTCGAGAAAACAAATCTCTACGGTAAACGTATATTTAAAAATTGTTTTAAATAATTCATAACTTAAAATGTTGAATATTTTTGGGTTAATGATTGGACCCGGACATGGATTTTGGTTGACTTGTATTGACTGATTAATCACTTGGATTAATTGAGTAATATTATAAGATATTAAATCACAAAGGATATTTCAAAATATTACATTTTATGTTTTAAACTTAATTTTGATTACTACGGTGTCCATTTTCATAAACCTAAGTAAAAAGGTCTCTATAACTATTGATGGTAGCTATATTTGTCTTTTGTATCTTCTGAGAACGATTAATAATACCTGTTTAAAACTCCTTAACTATAGATATATATATATTAAGAAGTTATATATATACAATATATAGTTGTTACCATAAATATTCACTATTTCAGAAAATTGGTTATAGTTGCATAAAATAAAGTTTCTAAATTCTTGAATATTGTCTTTTATATGACACTAATTGTCTATCGTTTATATTTCAATTTATAATTTATAAATTATAAATTTTATTTACTGATACTTATTTAATTTTATTTAAATATCTCTAAATATCAACTGATTCATGTTTGCAGTGTAATTTAAAAATATAATATTGAGTCGTTGGTCCTTTCATAAGGAAGTCGTGTTATATTGATCAATATATTAATTAGGCATATTGATCAAAGCAAGTATTTGGATAATTGCTGTAAAGTGGTGGTCGGTTTTAAATAAAGCTTTGAAGAGGAACGAAATATATAATCCACAGAGTTTAACATTTATAGTCTTTGCTTGAAAATCAAATATGTGATGACTAAACTAATTAAGAGATAACATTATGTGTTAAAGAAAAACAATAACTTTATATTAAAACCAACTTTGTCAACATATTACGATTTTTTAATTAGATTGCTTTAATTTTAATATTATATAATAAATATTTTATAACAAAATTTTAGACTTTACGGGAGAATGCATCACCGTCAGAATGATGTTGCGGTTAATTACACTAATACTACCCGCTCTGGGAGTACTTGTACATCAAACGAACTTTACACTCAACAACACACAGATGAATTGGAATTTTCAAACTGGTTTCATAGTAGGAATTGGTTCAATTATACTTGGACATGGCCATTTTATCAGATTCACAAAATACCGCAGTAGCAAGAATCTACGTAATGTTTTTATTGTAGTATTTTCTTTATTGCCTTTAATATCATTCATTTTGATTTGTACTCAAATGATTAAAAATAATATAGAAAATGTTGATAAACTGGATCCATTGCTCAAAGAACGTTATATAAAACACATAAAGACATATTCTATAATAATCAAAGAACAAAACAACCATTCAGAAGGCTCTGTTCAGAGTTCTTTGACCTTTCAAGATTTACAAACGTTACAAACATCCATAATGGCGATAACAATTGTTTCTTCTATAATGATTTTTTACAATATCATCACTCTTGTTGAAGGTAAATATGTCTTATATTATTATATAAAAAGAAGTTATTTAGCTAAACATAGCTATTTTTTAAATTAATTTTATGAATAATTATAAATAAATTTATCAGAAATATGTTTTCTATAAATTATTAATTTTTGATCTGCTTATTTAACAACAATTAATATAATTAAAAAAATTGTTGATTTTAGATATTTATTTTTATAATACATACTTTTTAAAATTATTTATATGTTTAAAAATTGAAGCAAAACTGTAGTTTATTTATGTATTACAGTAATCATATTATAATATGAAAATACCAAAAGTATATATTACCATATAACTAAATAATTATATTTACGTTTGTAAGAAATAAATTTGCATTCCGAAGATTTTTCTAATAAATTGTGGATTTTTAAAAATATAATAATAAATCTGAAGGACAATTCATTCAAAATAAGAATGTTTATTAAATTCTGTTTCTATTTTTATTATGTATTTACTTTTTTGCTACACAGTCAAGATCGAAGTTATCCATAAATTAAGAAAATATATAGTTTCATATTCACATAATAAAAGATTAGATAAACTATATTTAAATGTATATGATATGTGCTGTAGGATTTACAAATTGAAATTATTATTAACGTTTTATTGTGCATTTGACAATAAACTCAATTTATAAAATATGTTCATACTTATTACATTACTATGAAATCGAACTCAAAATTTAATTTTTCATGTTAAGTTAAACTACAAAATTTAATATATATATATATATATCTAATGGATAACAGTGATATAAAATTTCAAAATATTAATATCTTGCTCAGATTTTGCTAAAAAGATCCTATTATAGAATATTTCCAAAATTATATAAAGATATTAGAAATATTCCAAAAGGCACCTAGCCTACTTACTAATACATTTAAGATATCAGAAACATCACTGTAAGCTTTTATATATATTAAACGTTACTAAGAATTCAAGATATTTCAAGATCTAGTTAAAAAAAATATTTTACCGGTATATACCACTATAAACTTGTGTATAGGATAAATAGTTTATTTATTTCTCCATAAGTGTTCATACCAAATTTTTGTCCATTTTAGACCTTAAAAGGGATAATAGTCCTTCAAGGCATACATGTTGTCCTACAAGGACACCCAATATTCCTATGCATGAAATACATGTAAATACACCGAATATTCGTTTACCTGCAACAACTGAACCAAAATCCACTTCTGCGGATCCTATAAGAGCAATCCCGAGTTCTTCAAGAACAAATAATGCACATCGATCCTGTTCCATATCGACGATAGATGTAGATGCAGGTGAAAGGGAAATATGTCCCATATGTTTCGCTAATACGGTAAATGTGGAAATTGTTCCATGTCGGCACATGCTATGCCGCGAGTGCAGTAACAAGCTACAGGATAATCCTTGTCCATTTTGTAGAGAGCAGATTGTTACATTTACTAGCATAACCATAGTTTAATCATTGTTCAACCATAGTAAATAAATAAAGTCATGGTCCTTGATTGAAGTGAAACAATTATGCACAATCAAATGACTATACAAAAGTTTTATCTAACTTTAACTTCAGAATCACTGACTTCTATTTCCGTTTGAACTGTTATCCTACTTTACATAATTACTTTATTGATAAGCCCGTCGGGAAAAGGCTAACTTCAGCTTTTATATTTGAGTATTGTATTGATTTGATGTTTCACAATAAACGTTAACGTTAAACAGAGCTCTCTACGCAGATGCACGGAGATGTCAGTATGTATAATAACATAAAACATTATTTCAATTATAAAGTATCACATGAGAATATGTTGTTCTTTATTGTTACACTTTAGGAATGTTTTATAATTTTATACATCAGACACTGATGTTTGAATTTTTGCTCTCATTTTTAATATAATTGACGTTATATAATAGCTATGTCTGTTGCTAGTAACTGGCTAAACTAAACGCTTTAATTTTATGTTAGCTTGTTTTTTTTCAGCACATTATGTTCACATTACATATTACAAAGTATGGATTGTTACTATAATACATTTTGAATCAGGAAAAAACATACATTAATTATTTCTTTAATAGTAAAAACATTTGTTATTTGAAAAACAAAATGGAACCAGATAATATATAAATTTGTAAATATGTTATAATTATTGTTACAAAATGGGCAAAGACTGTTTTATTGAAATTTTGTGTGTTATATTTAATTATTTCGTTAATTCCAAGTAGTCACATTTATTGTACAATTTTATAGGATACAATTTTAGTATTATGATTCTGTATGAATACCACTCTGTTGAATATCCCCATTATGATATTAATGCCTCTATGTTACTACGTACATCCCTGTTGTTTACACACACACACACACACACACATATATATATATATGTATGTATTGTTATTGCATGTAACTCGGGGTAACCAGTTTAGATACTCCTTTGGAGCCATTAAGTCACCTTTTAAATTGAAAACCAATATATATTTTTATTGATAATTTATTTGAACATAAAAACAAAAAATATTATTACTTTAAACGTTTCCATATCACGGCAGTGCGGTAGTGATACTTATAAAGATACGGCATCGCCCTGCATATAACAAAATCAAAATAATGAGTCATGAATCATGGAATAACAAAATTAGACTCGTTTGAAGGATAATGACGTTTAAAATTATATTTGAAATTTTGATTAAACAATTGAGAAGGATTTTCTTGAAATATAAGAATAAGGTAAACACATATACGCCTTTAAAATTGACAACGATATTAACATATATCAAAAAACGTTAAGAATTTGTTTATCAGTTCACGAAAGTTCACTAAACATAAGTTCTAAATTTGACCCCAATTGGTTGTATACACTTTATCAATTATTATAGTTTAAACTATTATTTATAAAATGCACATGCAGCTTTTTTATACAATATATATATGTAATTTAATTGATAATACTAACATATTATTACCTAATGATGCTCCTACGTTTATTTTTGCATGGCTTCAAATTGTCATATAAATGTTTAACTTGTTTTAATACCAATTTAATTTATGAGATTTTTTTTATTTAAATATATTAGAAACACATAGTAATTCTCTTAAACCAATTATTTCTTTCATCATAAAATATTTCCCATATTGTTTATATATAAGCAACATACAACATGCGCACATAAAACAGAAACTGCCGCTAAGGGTCCAAAGTCCCGCACCATTGGCTAGTCATCTTTTCTTCTCTTTTTTATTATAAATATCAGTTGTTACACGTGTTTTCTTTATGATCCTGTCTGTCCCCAATTATTCTTCTGTTTTTTGGATTTAACAGAAACAGATTGCACTGTGAAACTTTTAATTGCACATGTTTGACTTGCTAGTTGATCAATAAAGTATGGCAGCCGACAGGGATCAAAACGAAATTCACCCATTTAACAACATATATGTGTTTTTGATCCCTGTCGGCTGCCATAATAAAGGCCTGTTTTACGTAGAGTACAAGCTATGTTTGCATTGTACAATTTTTTATAAATAATATTTGTAGTTTGATGATAACTCATTCCTTTTATTTGAGATATCTGGAGTTTAGTCATGAATGTTGATCTTTTCTTTAAACCATCTTGATATTATTATGAAATTTTGTTTTGCATTTAACAGTCGTCGCTTTGATAATTTATAGATATTATATTTTTCTATTTTTTTTATTTGTTTTGTAATGATGTTGAGCATTTGTGTAGAATGTGTTCATTTACTAATATGGTACCATGTAGGATCTATAACTAGGCCTACCTGCTCCCTACAACCAAGTTGACTAAATAGATAACGGAGTTTCATATATTTATGGAATTGTCTCACTGTTGGTCTCACTGTTGCTTTTTTATAAAAGGATTTTTTGTCAGTCTAAAGGTGGAAAAACTTTTTTTAATGTTTTTTTATTTTCCGTCCTATGATATCAGTCAAAAATATATTATATTACCGTCATAACATTTGGTATATATGTAGAAAACGATACATCGTTTTAGAAAAATCATAATTAATAACTTGCTGTTCATAATACTGTATAATATAATGTCATACAATTAAAGGATATGTAATATTTAATTTATGTCTGCGTTGCACAAATCGAATGCATATTTATTTAATCAACTATATATATAATTAACTACATGTTTTTAAAAGAAAACTCGACAACAATGAGAATAAGGTGTAACTCGCACCCTTGTATGTCCTATAACGGTGTGCTATGTTATTAAATATATTTCATAACGTATGCACATAAATCAAAATAATGTTCGACATTTTTGAGTATTCGAGTATTCCATATATATTCTTGCATATAATATACGGAAATAATTCATATTCCGTATGAATCGTCAGCAATGTGTTGTGAAATTATTAATTTTTACAATTTATTTAATACTAACATTAAATTACAATTTACATATATTCATAATATTGTTAAGGTACACATAACTTATTTTAATTTTTTTATTTTGTGTCATTATTATATTTAGAATATATTTTTAATGTTGGTATCTACTGATAGTTGATGATGTTAATATGCTTTCAATTTTATTGTGACCCACATGCAGTTATCAGAGTACATTTAATAAATATTACAATATCATACTTAAAGAATGTGTATCACGTAGGCATCACGTAGTCATCACGTAGACATCATAAGTATCACGTAGGCATCAATAAATAAGACAATGAAATATTTATTGATGAGTTTATAACAGTTTTAGGGGCTACCTAATTACTAAAAATAAAATTAACTAAACCTTGGTAAAACGTTGTATAAAACTGAAATATAATAATATTTTAACATAAACAATATTATACATAAAGTATCATATAGCAATGAGTTTACTACTTTCAGGCATTGCATAAAAACAAATAAAAATATTGTCTAAGCTTAGGGATTATATATCAAGAAAATATTTCGCCCTCAAAATGAGGTTTCTGTTAATCACATAAATGCTAACTATATTTACATTCAACAATGATGAAATGAAAGTTTCAATCTGGTTTCTAGTAGAAATGACTTTAATTGTATATGAACATAGTTCTATTCTAAAATACAAAAAAGGGAACTAAAACGTAGTGTTTGTTATTATTAAAATTAATATAATTATTAAATTTTAGACAAATAATTTTGATTAACCATTAACCGAATTTGTCATGTCTGATTATGTACACGAGTATAATAGATGGGTACTCACATATTCATAATATTATATTATGATTTCCAAATGATATTTAATCATATAATCTCAACGAAAATGTAACACTAAGTCGTAATGAAACTTATGAAAATAAAATCTCAAATGATTTATATATTTATTTTTGTATCATTACATTCTTATACATATTAGAACTGCAAAAATAAGAGTTTACTACATTTTATATAAAAATCACACACTTTTTGGTCACGCTGGACGGCACAGTCATCGAATATAAAGACATACAAGTGGCTCCCACGCTATTTTTAACGAAACTGTAGCATTCATTATATTATTATATCTATAAGAACAAACATGGCGCTCAAACATTGCATCCATCCATCCGTCACATCCATGATTTGTGTGTATGATGAAACAAGTCTATTTATTTTTTAGGAGCTGGTGACTGAGTGTGAAATAAGGAGGTTTGAATCCCAGCCGTTTTCCTTTTGTTATCTCTCCCTGACAGACAGCTGTGTTAATCGAGAGTTTAGTAACTCCTCTAAGTTTGTTCATCATGTATTGTGTGAATTAAAGAATCTTTGGATTGCTAGAAAATCTTAAATAAAAATTGAAAAATAAAAAAATAAAAAAGTACTTCCTTCACCTGCATGTCACATTGTTTACTATTATGATGAAACAGACACACTGAAGCTGACGACAGTCACCACCGCAATTCTAGATAGGATGGATTCTTTATTCAGAAAATATTTTGCAATTGAAGACTAAAGAAACTGGTACAGGAAATAAAAGAATTAACATTTTAAAAATATTATTACAATTAATTTTCTTGTCTTATACATTAGTGGTTTCAAGGTACCCGTGAAGGCCACATTGCATAATGTGGGTATTTAGAAAAAAGTAAAACACACATGTTATAAAAACGTCGCTTATAGTGATGTGCATTGATACTGCTCATAATGACATAGCATATGGGGAGCAAGTATCATTATATATAATTTCAAACAATGGTATAACGAATTTGTGTACGTGTCGGTGAAACCCATGAATTCGGTCAACAATTCGGTCATCAATTCGTGAAAATTGGTAAAAAAAAATTACACCATTTTAATAAACTTAATATAATACTAATAATACTGCAAAAGTTAACGAAATAGTCTATAATAACATCAAATAACAAGCTGTCACTTTTAAAATTACTGTGAAGAGTTATGTGACATTTTTGAGAAGTTACGAATATTACAATATGGTCTACAGTGGATAACAATAGATGGAACTCTTTCATCTGTTGGTTATGGCTTCTATTATTTGAATAACAAATAAAATTTCATATTTATCATATTAAAATAAACTTGGCTAATGTTAAATAAATTTTAGAATAACAATTATAATTTTTTATTTACTTATTTGAAGCTATACATATATCGACTATAACAACAATTTATGTAATACAATCAATGTTTACTTATAGTATATTTTAATTATTTATAAATTTGATTGGTTGTTAATTGTTAATTTTAATTTTGTTTTATAATGTGTGATGACGTTATTTAATGGTATATAAGATATCGGTTTATTCTAAGAATGCTATTTTTAAAATTAACAAAGGCGAAGCTAGCGATTACATTTGACGTATTTCTTTGATGTTATTAAAACATTTATATAAATTTCATTGATATTTACATATATATTTACATATATATTTACATATATATTTACATATATATATATATATATATATATATATATATATGTTTAATCATCTCTTTTTTCATTTAGATATATAAATGTATGCAAATTTAACCAAGAGTTTTAATATAAATCGCATCATAACAAGAACTTCAAAATTTATCATTTGCATTTACCAAGAAATTCAGAATATATCAACATTTTATCAATAATACTATTTGTTTACTAAGATCTTAATGAAATTCATTCAAAATAATCACGTTCATTATATGCGATTGTTTTGTTAACATCACTTTTCTCAATAAAACACATTACATTTTAGAAAAATACAAAGCGTAAACGTTTTAAATCAATTCTGTAACTGAACTGAAATAATAGCATCAATTTAATATAAGGTTAAGTGGTGTAATTCAATGCAATGTTGCTCCCGTGTTTTTCTTAAGGTCATTTACTTATGCAACGGGGATATTTCTTGGATTATGAAGTACAAACATCTACTCTCGCAGTTTACTCGTAAGGCAACGGGGATTTATTATTTTTAATCTAAATTTTATTTAATACGTTTTACTCACTAAATTTGCCTCCAAAATAATTACCTTAAGAGACACGCATTCTTTACACTGCATCGAATAACTACACTTAGCATTACATTAAACTTATGCTATTATTTCAGTTCAGTTACTGAATTGATTTAATATGTCTACTCACTTGAGACAAACACTGCATCAAATTACTACACTTAAAAATATATTAAACTGATTCTATATTTCAGTTCATTTACAGAATTGTATACTAACGTAGAAACGTTTACTAACTAAATTTGACTTCAAATTAAAACTATTTCTGAAGAAAGAAAACTATTTTTGGGGGGAATGGTATGTGGTGTGTGGGGGTTGTGAAGGGTGTAGCGGCCCAATATGGTATGTGGTGGGGGGTGGGTTGTGAAGGGTGTAGCGGCCCAATAGATTCTTCCTATACTACTTGTATAGGCTACATATCATATTTTTCAATTATTTTAGTATTTTCAGTAATGTTCAGGGCACATTTTCAGTCTACTCTGGACAGACTTAGTCATAATGAAACTTATACGCTTTGCTTTTAAGGTCTGCTGTCTGAACTCATATAATGGATACCTGCCAAACTTTGATTTTTGTCAAGGGAAAACCTTCAATGGAAATCTTTCCTTGGAGAAAAAAGCAGACAAATGGGGTGGAACAGTACTTCATCTTGTTGATAATAATCCAGATCATAAAAAACTCTTACCTTACACATTAAGTTTTGATAATTTATTTTCTAGCTTTAAACTCGTGGCACAGTTGAAATCTCGGGGATATTTTGCAATAGGAACTATAAAGAATAACCGCCTTCAACAATGCTCTGTTACTGCAGTGCCAGAGGTGAAAATGGAAGCTTGGTTCATTATGAGTAGTTATGTAAGGATGTGTGTGACGCCAGTTTTTTACGGCTGACACGTCCCTATATATCTTCTTAGAGAGATTTTACAAAAAACATTTTTAGCAAGATCACGATTTTGATAGGGCGATTTTGACTCCAGAGTTTTCAATTTTATTGCGCCATTTTGATTTTTGCAAATTATTACCTTTTTTCATTTTATAAAATATTTTAAAAAATTCATTATTAGTTTTACTAATACGGGAGGTTTACGAATGAATGATGATATAAAACACGTTTTATCATGGATAAATTAATTTTATATTAAAATGTTTAACAAATATTTTATTTCAATGAAGTAAAAAAATGTTTTTAAAGTTTTAGATTTATAGGTGAAAGTGTCTACTCAGGAATGTTAAAATCGACTCAGGAATATTGTCTATCTTTTACTAATAACCGATGGATTATTTATAATAGCGGATGGAATATTAATGTAGCTAATAATAGTCAAGTGTGTATTAATTAAAATATCTTTAATAATGAAATAACAAAAATTAAAGGTGGAGTTTAATTTTTTAATGACTTCCAAATGATCAATTTCAAAAATATCCAGGTGAACAATGGGTATTTTGTGAAGAAGTGTAGAAACAATGTTAGATATAAGATTAGACGAACATGATAAACGTGGCAAACATCCTAAAACGTAGGTGCTTATAAACATAATATAAAATACAGAGATAATCATGATTTAACAGCAAGACAAAATGCAGACAGAAAAAGAATTAGTGAATTAGAAAGTATAGATAATTCTCCATTTAGAGAAAAAGCACAGCGATTTATGGTAAAAATATTTTAAAAGCAAAAATAAAATTAGGATTATGGTATGCTGATGACGTTCATAAATAATTTTGAAAACAAAAACAATTTATAAAAGTAAAAGTATTTCATAAATATGACATTTGGTCATCTGATATACAATACCACAATATAATTTTTTTGAAATATATGTCAACTGTAATTGATTTATTCACCAGACATACGCTAGAGTTGAACAATTAAAAAAGAAACTAGCTAATACTGTGAAGTAAGCATATTATGTAAAAATTATAAAGGAATCAATAGGCTGGGTAGATAAGGCTGGGTAGATAAGGGTACTGAGTGTAACCATAGACAAAGAAGGAGTAGACACAATAAAAGAAATACGTTATGACTTACTATGTAGGCGAGCTAGTCATCACAGCTAAATAATGTCCCACGCGTGGGATGTCAAATGGATCGATAAGTGTTGCCTCGGTATCTGTCAGAGCCAAAGTAATAATAGCAAACCTATTAATAACACATTATTACAACGTTGCTACCAATTCATTAACTTAGTTTTAGCATAGTTATATAATATATACAATATATACTATTATTATAGATATACTATAAGTACTATGTATATATAATACTACATATCACAATATATATATTTTTAATACATGCCTTCGCACATACCGTCTACGCACAGTGTGTAGTTGTTCATATGGGAAAAAATGATATTCCCGATGCATGCGAAATTCGGCCTATTATAAATAAACAATATTCTTGTCGTCTAAAATAACATGAATGCATGAAATAATATGACTACATGCAACTTATTTAATTCCATTCCTTATTATATTGGTGGACAATTATGCAAAGCATTAGCAAGCATATTCTGTGTCAAACTTGTTATGAAGCTCTTTTACTCAGTTATGATAAAGCACATAGTTTGTCTTATTCTAATTTACCTTTTTCTCTAGTTTTAATAAAGAACGGGAAAGCAATTGGGGAAGGGGGACTTACATATCCACATACACATGTCTTGTCGGTTATTCAGATTACGGGGAACATTATTCGAAAAAATGTAAACTAACGAAACTTTACATCAATTAAAATTATTTCTCTAGATTTGCAACAGACTACTCACCTTTTTTCAAACTTAGATGATCATTCGGTGACCAAAAGTATTGCAATTGAATCGCATAAATTGCATTTGATTTGTTTAATAGCAAAACTGTTAGTTGACTTCCGCATGAAAAGCTCTAAAACGACTCTTCGAGTGCTGTAGCTGGGCATCGTCAAAAACTTTCTTGTGTAATTCTATTTTAAAATTATTAAACATATCTTCCCATTATTGCATTAATTTTTTACATGTCATTAACTGAAAATTTGCAATTTAATAGACTGCTATATAATAACTGAGTGAAATTTTTTTATGTATGTACATAATTATTTATGTAAAGACAATATTCCATAATTGTACAAATACTTAATATTTAAAAATTTCATAATGGTAGAGCCTACACATAAATATTTAATGTTGTTGTAAGTTTTATCGTAATTAGAATTTTGAACTTACAAAAGTTTATATTTTTCGATAGTTTACTTTTATCATCTTTAAAAACATATTTCGATAACTAGCAATATGATTGTTTTAATTGCTATCTGTTCTATCCGCATTCCAATTGTTACTATTTAAACTATCATTTTATATTGTGGTATGTTTTGTTATAATCAACATTATTAACTCACTAATTATAAAAGTTGTTTATTGAATAATTGACTATTTAAATTTAAACTTAGTATATATACAGATATAATTGTTTTTTTTAAAATATATAGTGTATGAGTAATTATTAAAATATATAGTGTATGGATATAATTATCAAAATATGTAGTACAGGTTAAATACAGATATTATATGAATATGCATTTTTATTAAGATTATATAGAATAAAATTCCGTTAAAACATCATTATATAATTAATGAAATAAACAGAATAAATATAAATTATGTGTTTTCTATAACATTATCAAAAAAACATTTCAGAACAATAATAACATCTTTCACGTTACTAATTTTTTATTATAATGATAACATAATTTAAAAATTATTATAATGGCAAATTGAAATACCATTTTATAAACAATGATTACATATGCTATCTTAAAATCTGGAACTGTATTTTTTTAATTGTTTTAATTGTACATAGATTATTCGTGCGTTCGGAAATAATAGCTATTAAATATACTAGTAATAATATATTATTACTATTATTAATTATTATTATTATTATTATTATTATTTATATTATTATTATTATTATATATATAGCAAAGAGCATAAGGTATTGATTATTTAAAAGCCATCTGGCGGATACAATTTTCTCATTGGCGTCACACTAAATGTTTCTCTCATCCTCTCCTTCTTTGTCTATTGCATAATTCAACTTATAATGAGGGTAAGGATGGCAGTCGTGGTTGAATGATTTAATAGAATGTTAAAGCATATTATGTCTAACTTTTTACTAAGCAAGGTAGTCAAAATTGGTATAAGATATTACTAGTACGGCAGCTGAGAAGGTTTATTTAAGTGAAGAGCGCCGGATTGAAAAACCTTAAAATCTGAAAGTATAACTTGTATCTTGGTAAAGTATCTTAAAGGTATTTTGCTGCCGTAAATCTGCCGTGGATATAGTGGGCCAATAGTCATTTCTAAATGGCCTATAAATGGTTTCATTGAAGTGAATTGTCATTATACATAATTACAATATAAAAAAGAAATTTTATATATGATGTAAACCATGAACAAATTAAACATACTTACACTTAAATGGTAATTCTTATTAGTTATATAGTAAATATAATTGTAAATGCAGGTATTATGTTAAATAAAAACAATAGGAAACATTACTACAAAATCATATCATTTTGTGTACAATGAGCATAGATAACGAATGACGTAATGATTGGAAAATATATGTTGATTTAAAATAAGTCACATATTTTAAAGTGAATATTTTATAAATTTATTTAAACTTTTTTTTAAATAAAAATATGCAAATACAATTTCTGTAAATAGTTATTTATGTGTCGATTATGTGTCGTACAATGTATCACACATATGTTGTTGTTTGTAATTAGTATGCTGTAGGTACTGACTGATACTAATAGGTACTGATTTGTTAAATATATAGGTTTAAAAAAATCCCAAATGTTGATATTTGAAAGTGACACCCTGTCACTAATTACTGTCACTAATCACTGTCACTAATCACTGTCACTAATCACTGTCACTAATCACTGTCACTAATCACTGTCACTAATCAATGTCACTAATCACTGTCACTAATCACTGTCACTAATCACTGTCACTAATCACTGTCACTAATCACTGTCACTAATAACTGTCACTAATCACTGTCACTAATCATGGTCACTAATCAATGTCACTAATCAATGTCACTAATCAATGTCACACTCACTATCGTCACTCCACGGGTCTTGAATGTCTTCACTTATAGTCTCATTCTGATCACTATAATTGACGTTGTCTTCCGTTGGTTTAGCAAACCAATCATCAGTTATTTCCTTTCCGAAATACCACTGATTCTAATCTTAGCTCCTTCTTCTATCCACCTGTAGACGAAAGGTGACATATCCTTAATTGGAATGCTGCTGTCAGCATTCCTCCACATAGTGCAAATGCAATGAGCTTTTTAATATGGTTAATGAGAACCATTCTGCAAGGTGGTAAAGAAGCACAGTTAATTTTCTGAACTTTATTTGAGAAAGGTTTATTATAAATTATTTTATTGAATGTTTGATGTCTAACTTGATCAATGTCTTAATGTTTCGATCCATATGTTCTGCAAGCATAATTGTGTTCTGTACCCAGAGATTTATTAGGTTTAGTAAAATTATTATTTTCAAGTACAAGTTTAAAGGACTTTGCCTTGCCTTTTCTTTAAAAACACGAATTATAATCACAACCACTCAGGGCGTATAATCATATTAGTAAAGGAGCGATGTCAGGATGAATAGCATCTAAAATGTCAGAAATTTAGATTGAACGTATTGTATTACTATGACGGTAATCCATTATAAGAACTATATTCATAAACCGATGTTTTGATAGAAGAAGAATAAATATGTACATATCCGAAGATCGTTTAATAACGTTGGAATTATCTGCAATGTAGTTTGCATGAAATGCAACTAAATTGTCAACCTCATCATGCTAACCTTGAAGTTCTTCTACTTGATTTGCGAACAAATTGACACAACTTCCCCCATGTGATCTATAAACCACTTTATTTTGGAAAACTTATTTTTATACGTCTTTCTGGAATTTCTCAATAAAAAAGTAGCAAATTGATCATTAAAACTTATTGTTTTCTTCTACTCAGTACCTGTTGTTATGACAAATATTTCACTCGCGGTACCGCGATAGCTGCGCTCTGAATCTGTAAGCGACGTATTGCTGTATATGTTTAATACAAGATGGTCTTCAGATCCTTTAGCACTGCAAAGTCTCCTACAGTAGCAATATCGTTGGCAATTATGCTATAAGTGGAATTGTTGTGTAAAAGCAATGTTTCGTACATGATCAGGCCCCGATCAATTATTATAGTAGCATCAATTCGAGTAAAATTCTCATCAAAAAGTTTTATTTTAGCCAACATTTCTAGTTCTTGCATTAAAAAAATAGTTATCGGTTTTTAAATGTGAACCGTCAGAGTTAGCTAATGATAGAGAAAGATCAGTTATAGAAAATGTAAGCAAATACTGTGTAGATCTTGAGCTTGGTTTGTAGTACAAGCTTTTAAGCAATATATGCCGAAATATTTGCCGAAATTGATTCCAATTGTTTTTTACTTTTTTTTCTTTATTGTTTTCCGATGCAAAACTTTTCATTTATACCTTAGGATTCTTTTCAAAAACCACGATTGATCTTCAGAACTTTCTCTTTTAAATATTACTCTGTTTTCAATTCCACGTTGTAAAGCATTAAGAAGGAACTATCTTAATGTATGTAAAAGCTGATTTTTTTGTCGAAATGTTTGTTAAATCAGTTGTACTGGTGGTTCGAAATGGATCACAAGGTTTGATGATAATATAATTTAACAAACTCGTCTATGTAATGCGTGTGGGTTCCAATAGTTTGGCTTGGTTTTCTATATTTTCAAAACCAACAAGTTGTTTTAGTTCCATCACAGCCATGCCACGTTCCACATTCCACATCCCACATTCCACATTCCACATCCCACATTCCACATCCCACATTCCACATTGCGCATCCCACATTGCGCATTGCGCATCCCACATTGCGCATTCCACATTCCACATTCCACATCCCACATTCCACATTGCGCATCCCACATTGCGCATTGCGCATCCCACATTCCACATCCGCGTTATAGCCCAAAGTCTCACAGCTACCTCTTGATTCAGAAAGTGAACTATTGCTCTCGTTAGGAACACGAAGCCTCTGGGTTAACAGTTTGTTTTCTCGTGTCAGGTCGATAACGCATCTGCAATATGACTTTTTTGTTCGCTGAATGGAAAAGTTTCATTTCTCTAACATAATCCGATCTTCAGAATCGAGGTATCGCATTATTGATCGGAATTGGGATACCAACCTTGCATAGTTTGGTATATTTAACGTATGGAATAAGTCCAGTATAAATGACGAAATTTGGATATAGCAACGGATGACATTAATTTTTACCTTTATAACTCAAGGTGTATTCTACTAATACAATAAACATAAATTGCCCAGAAAGCTGTTGTTCTCATGTATATGTCGCTCATTACTTCTTCGAAGAATAATTCATAGTCATATTCAATACAACTATCAGAAAGATGGGTTCCAATAGCACCATAGAATGCTAGTTCGAAACGAGAATTTTATAAGATAATTTATAGCTCATCAAACATTGGAGATTGTAGAGACTGAATGGAATATGTTTGTTTTTGAGGCTACTTCTAGGTCGTATGCATAACAATCGCAAAATATTGATCGGTTTCTTTGTCAACTTTTAATATTCTTAACATTGTTTCTTGAAAAAATTCTTTACATGTCGGTTTACTGGAATACTTAACTGGGTCATAGAAGTGCTTTTTGTTTTGTTATCAATATCTAATTTGTTACAGAATGACCCTTCCTCTTCATACGATTCGCTTTTTATATGGTGCTGATACTTGTGCGTTTTATGTTTCTTGCAGTAGAATTCCTCCTCCTCCTTCTCTTTATCGCTCACAATCAAATTTTTATTGCAATTAAAAAATGCTGGTGGATCCATACTGTCGCAATTATTATATAAAATGTATAGAATACTGTCTCATAGTGTAGACTTATGCCTACAAACAAGAAAATAATGTTACAATGTAACAATACAATAATGTAACTGCGAGTGTTTCAATAGAAGTATACTTATACAATGGTTGCAACGTACACATAGTATTAACTTATAGTATACATGCAATATAGTATTATAAGCTGATGATTTGACCTTACTTTCAACAACCGTCGAAGGAGCCCAGCGCTTTAGCGAATGTTTATCACAGTCGGCCTTCGACGGATAGAACACACTCATACCTTGATGCACTCGTTTTACCCACCTTGGTGGTCTGGTTCCAAGAGCACAGGACGACTTTGTGCGACAGAAAATGTTAGAATTGGCAGCTTTCCGATCAATCAGAACTATTCTCCAATGCACCACTTTGCCAGAAAATCTCCGCGGACGCCTGATCTAAGGCATAGTGAAAACTGTGCTACTGTACAAAGGGGCGAATACCAAATACTCTGAAAATACACAAATGCTGGATACACTGAAAAAGAAGATAGATAGCACACTCTCGAGTTTACTGCGGGCTTCCTTCGGAATCCACTATCCAACTACGATGAGCAACGGGACACTTTGTCTAAGCTCTCGACTTACTCCACCGAGAAAAACTCTACGCGAAGGAAGACCTCGCTTTAACATTATTCGTGCCGAAACTTACTGTCAAGAAGCTGTTCAAGAGGTCCTCATACTAGGCTACTAGCACTATAAAACCCTCGGCTACAGGGCCAGGCAAGAACAAAACGATGATATGACTGTCTACTAGTTGAAGCCCAAGCTCCCGACCTAGCTCTCAGGCGTTTCATTTGACACGGAATCTCAATGTATCATCTATTACTTATAGAATACTTATAGTATACTGATAGTGTAGTATAGTAAAGTAAAGATATATGTGTAGTATAGTACAGATATATGTATATAGTATAGTATAGTAAAGATATAGGCCCATGTATAGTATAGTATAGTATAGTAAAGATATATGTATAGTATAGTATAGTATAGTATATAGTATAGTACAGATATATGTATATAGTATAGTATAGTAAAGATATATGTATAGTATAGTATAGTATAGTATAGTATTTAAAAGATATAGCTGTATTATGATGAAATGTCGAATTGAGTTACATGTTATAAAAATTATAATATTGTTGTATTTCAATTTCTTCCATATTGTTTGAATATATTTTTACTTTTCTACGTTTTAAATAAAATAATTTATGTACAACTTGATTTGTAACTAAAAATAAAAAACATTTTGAACATTCAAACAAGAAGTTGTTATTAGCAATACATTAAAATACTATTTTTTTAATAGAAAATAATTTTTATTTTGTCATAATTAGTGAAATTTAGTCATAAAAAGTTAAAGTAACATTATATTCATCTTGATATTCGTCGTATTTTTTCTGGGGACTAATTTTGCTTAGTTTTTCTGTGACAAAGGAGTATTTAAAGTATGGATTGTTAATATCATGATTAAACACTACAATATATTATACTGCCTTTATATATATACAATTATATACAGTCTGCAACCGAGTTACTCAACTTTATACCCTTATTCTCACAATACAATTTTACTTCTTATTTACAAAGATGTTTTTTTCTGAAATGCTGTGTTTTAAATTTAATGTTATTGTTAATTCCTAGTATTTACATTTATTGTATAATTGTATAGGATATCTATTTTTATCATTCTGCTTGACTGTTACTCTATTGAGTATCTACAATATGATATTAATGCCTCTATGTTACTACGTACATACATATACATTTGTATTGTTATTGCTTGTAACTCGGGGTAACCAGTTTAGATCCTCTTTTGGAGCCTTTAAGTCATCTTTTAAATTGAAAACCAATATATCTTTTTGTTTTCAATATATTATTTTAAATGTTTCCATATAAAGGTAGTGCGGTAGTGATACTTATAAAGATACGGAATCGTCCTGTATAAATAACAAAATCAAAATCATGAGTCAGGAAATAACAAAATTACACTCGTTTGAAAGATAATGTCTTTTAAAATGATGTTTGATATGATGAATAAAACAAATTAAATTTGCGGCATTTTCTTGAAGTATATGAATAGGGTAAACAAATATACCCTATAGCACAAAACTTGCCGCAAAGTGTATAAATGACGCAAATTACGCACCCCGAAAATACATTCGTATAAATGACGTTTTAATATAAATTACGCAGCGTCGTTTTTGTTAAAAATGGAATATGTTATACGTATAATAGTATCTTAATCATTTCTGGTTCCAAAAAATTTCCGAGACTTTTTATTAAAGCCCTCGCATTAAAAATGTACTATTTACGCAAAATGTTTTTATTGCGCAAATTATATTTATTACCATAGTAAATGCGCTTATTTCAAATATTGGAAACACCGCGTGTTGGGGAGACGTGAAAAGTAAGAGAATATATATCTTAATTTTTATATAAATTTAATGCGTTTCAGCTCAAACATGAATTATACAATACGTTTTGGCAGGCGTCAAATTAGAGTTGCAGGGCCAGGAT
>JAUZND010019696.1:0-25928 GCA_034780555.1 Coelogynopora nodosa | reverse complement strand
AGTTCTACCATCCTTGAGTTAGATATTTTTATAATTTAGTACTAAACTGCCTTTGTAACGAAAAGTTACCCCCCCCCCACATATTAAATGTCTGGAAATGCAACTGCATAGTCATATACTGTAGTTTTAACAATAACAATGATAAATATATATATGTAATAATTGAAACAAAAAAACATTCAAGGCAACATTTCAGGTGATCAGAAATATTAGAATAAAAAAAATAGTGTAATAATCCTTCCCCCTTCTAATGTGTGAAACAATTTAACTATTATCACCCTATGTAATTAACAAACAAAAAAATATGAACAAGTTATAATATTTTTAGTCATTATTTTTACTAAGTTTTGTTTACATGTTACTGAATTAGTTATTTTATCATTAAATCGTTTAAGTATGTCCTGATTTAAATATTATTTTTTAAATAGGATATTTATTTATAACTTAGATTATTAAATGAATTTTTGATAAGTGTAATTTCATGATAGTTATTGCATGATTACAATGCATGTAATATACTACATTATTGTTTTCAAACAAAAAATTTAAAATGATGTTGGATATGTTTATTCAATTACATAATAAAAACATTTTTAATTAACTAATGAATTATGTTAATAACATAATTGGATAGGTAGTTTAAGATTCCATAATTATCAATTTCATATGCTTCGATAATTAAATACTTTTGAGAATATTCTATTTTTGCATTATTGTTTTATTATAAATTTATCAAATGTCAATGTAATCCATCTTATGTTTCAATGAATAACCTATGTGATTTATTAATAATTTTTTAGATAATTTCAGTTATTGACAAAAATCTCCTATTTCTCTATATAATAATATAAGTAAGATTGAATTTCTATTAGTAACATTCTGATGTATTTTTTATATAATGCATGTTTGTTATATGTGTTACAAACAATTTGATAACATAATTAATTAAGGGATGCTTATTTGACTGTTTTCTTACTGCTTAATTTTATTTCTAAGCTATATTATAATAGCTATTTGATATATTGATTTGCATTTTAATGAAAATTTTAAAAATACATGATTTTATTAAACCAATAATCTTGCATTTCATTATTTAAAGGAGTGTAAAAGTTAACAGATTAGCTTACATATCAAAATATAATTATTTATATTAGGAAAGTAAGGTAATAGTATAACCATGCTACATGGTTAGGATTTGCTAAGTGACCTCAGTATGTGAAATTGTATAAACCATTATTTGAATGGATGTTAATAGCTAAACCAAATAATTTGATAAATTCATTGTAACCATTTCTCCAATTCACTTAAGCCAACTGTGCATTCTGCATTGGCTGAGTGGTAGTGAGTTCAATTTTGAGAAAGTACTTTAGTAAATAGAAATTATTGTACATTGAATTTATCACATTGTTTGGTTTAGCTTATTGTCATTCATTCAAATAATGATTTATATAATTTCTCATAACAAGGTCACTTAAACAATTCTAATTATGTTTCATACCAGGGGATGCCGCAATTAATATATTATGTTACATGTTTTTAATATATTTAAAGTAAAATAAATAATTCTGCAGCTTACATGAATTAAATATGCAATACTGTGGCAATTGTATAGGTATTCATGTATTGTAAACATAATGCAATGAAGAAATTTATAATAATTAATACAATGTGATTTTGTAGGTACTTCATACAGGTTTTTCATATAACAATTTGTATTATAAATTTGATATTTCATATAATCCCTTTTTTTGCATTTTTGTTGAACATTATGAGTTAAATTTAATTTAACAATTTGTTAAAAAAATATTTCAGTGAGTTTTGTTTTATATTTTTCAGTGGGAGTGACAGCAGCAGTAGTGGTGAAGAGGAACGACTGCGTCAACTCTTCATCAGTTGCGACTCAAATCAGGATGGCAAACTGGATAGTCGTGACCTATTGGTGATGTGCCAAAAGCTTAACTGTGTTGAACTCGCTGATGAGATCATTCTTGCCCTTGGGGCCAACGTGAAGGGGGCAATTTCCTTTGAAGAGTTTCTCCGCTGTCGGCGTAAGGTTATGCAACTTGGTGGCTGTGGTGATTCAGTCACTGAGGAGGAAGAAGATGAAGAGGAGGTTTGTGGTGGTCCACTGAGACGAGTAACTCAGTTGGACAGTTCGGCTAGTGATAACAGTCTGGTCAATTCCGGTAAGTTTTTTATGTATAGAGGGTTATTATACATATGTCACATTTTCATTTTTTTATTGAGTGTAGATTTTAATGATTATAATACGTTTTTTCTTGTGATTTTGCAGTTTTGAACAAAAATAGATATGCCGCTAGTGATTTGTTTTAGTTATAGTGTTATACATTTAGAAGCACAATAGTGATTTATTTTAATTATCAAAAATAAATTACAATGTATCCGGTTTTTACGTGTATATACCACAACAACACATTGAAATTGTTATGACACAATAAATGCCTATATGACACGATTCATGTGATTAAAATATACGACAATTTTGGAATTTGAAATTTAATGGATAGTTTTTTAGGACATATATTGATATAGCCTGATAATTTGTCTTAAACAAATCGAAGTGAAACAGATAAATTTTATGATTTTGTAAAAAATGGTTTTTCTACTCCACCTTATCTATATCCCTAATGCAGTACCAATATTGTTATATGGTGGTTTTCGAGTCTATTTGACAAGCCATTAATATGTATTTTATATATATTATTATATTGTATACAGTCATTGCATTATCAAGTTATTTTTTAAAAGTTGTCATTGTAATAATATGTTGCACAATATATGCTAAGTTACTATTGATACACATCCTAGAAACTAAGCAAAAATATAATCAGTTTACTGTTTAAACTGTTACAATTACATTGTTAGCGGAGAATTCTCCTCCAAATAATTAAAACATTTGCTATAATAATAATATTTGAATTAAAATTCAAAACGTGTACATATATGAAGAGTGATAACCCAAACAAAATATTTTTTATTGTGATAATTTATTTTTAATGTTATGCTACAATAAAACTTTAAATGTAATGTATGTTAATCAGTTATCCTACATTTATGACAGTATAAGCACAATAATTGTAGTAACGTGTTTTGATAATTATATTTCCAGATATTCTCCCCTTGACATAACATATTATTTTTTAATAAATCGAGAATGTTTATTCTTGTACATTTTAGGTGCCGAATACGACTCGGGTGCACAAGATCTTAACGGTGAGCCACAGAATATTTTCCGCCTGCTGCGCGACTCATATCCAGATGTCTACCGCAAGTTCTACCAACCGGACGGCTCCCCACTCAATCCATCCATATCCTATCTGATGGAGTGCCTTAACGCCCTCCACCTTTCCCATATCGCCGGACTTAGCACCGAGACTCGCGACCTTAACAACCGGTTGCGCTCGTTTCAGGCGAGTCGCGAAGTGGGTCACAAAGAGGTCTATCGTTTGCAGAAGGACAAGTCACGTCTCAAGGTTGAGCTGGTGAATCAAGCAGCCCGCTATGAAGACCGACTGACCGAGTTGCACAGTGTGATTGCTGAACTACAGAAGAAGTTAGATCGGTGTGATACGGGAGTGATTGTGGAGGAGGATGAGCGTGATTTTCTAGCTGAGGATGGGGGGCAAGGCGCGAGCAGCACGGTGCGCAACTTAGGCGGGTCGTCGGCGGCTGCCGATACTCAGGTGGTCCACTTTCAGCGCCAGGTTGAGGGGCTGCGTACCAGTCAGGCTTTTCTGCAGGAGAAGGTGAGACTTCTTATGTGTTGTTTGCTATATTGATTGTCCGCTTTCAAATTTAATTGTATTAATTAAAGTTAGTTTAATAATTATTGCAACTTTTCTAATCATATACATTTTTAATATATTCCTAATAAAATATATTGTCTAAAGTCATTCCCATTGAAGAGTGAGAAAGTATTGAAACTGGGCCGTATATAAAATTATATTTTGAAGTGGTGAAAGAACTCCAAACACGGGACAATTTAGAGGGAAGTTTTATTTAAATATTTAAAATTAACGTTATTAAAAGATAATTTTAAAAATATATTCTAAAAAACGCTTTGCTGCTGCTACACTTTTAGCATAGTTTAAATTAAAAAAGTTGAAAAGAAATTTACATACTCAACACTTTCAGTTGACAAGTTTGGAAATAGTGAACTTTATTATTAATTCTAAGTTGTATTTCTGAAAAGAGTTATATATACATATATAAATAGTTAAAGTGGATAAAATTCTGAGATCATTATAATATGTGAACACATTTATAATTATATTATTCATACATTATTATCATCCGTTTTCTCTAAATATGTTTATACCATAATGTATGAAGCTTTTTTTGTAATTCTCTGCGGCAAGTCATTTATTTTGACAACTAAATTCATATTGACTTTCATAATTTCTAGTATATCGTTACAGATGGTATAAATAAAGAAAACTGTTTGGTATATATCTATATTATAGCAGCACAAAACATTGTTCCCGAATTTATCTTAAATTATTTTTAACCTTTCTAATATGCGCCTTTTATTAGAATTAATATTTTTTTCATTTCCTTCTCCGTGTTTTCCGGTTTCGTTATTTATTTTTTAACAAAGTATAGTTTGAGTTTTTTCTTTTGTTTTTGCAAATTAGCGACGACGTGCGATGTCACAGAGCCAGTCTTTCGTAACATGATGCGGCAAGTGTGGAAGTCTGTTAAATAATTACTGTTATAACTGACTATTTTGTGAAAAAGCTTATTGGGCTGTGTTCTATAATATTCAAAATAAATGATTACGTCACGCTAGAAGATATGTATAATTAGTGACAGACTGAATTCCAGTCGCACACATGCGGGTCTCATTAATTTGTCAAAAAATCATGTTTAGTCCGTTGTATATTTTCATTATTGTCCCTCGAAAATCTAGACAATTTAAATGGTATTATGAGTCACAGATGGATTATGTCGATTAAGTTTTCGATTATAGGCAAAGCAATTGTTCTTGCTTTGTTTTATATCAACTTCAAAGAGACTATTAGCGGTTTTGTTATGATCAGCGGCTATCTACACCCACTTATCTTTGCAATTATAAAAGTACATGATGGTAAGAGTGACTGGCGGTACGAGACACAGACTTGTGAGAATCTGAGACAGAAACAGTCGGCACAAGATAGTTGATGTTTTTTTATTTACTCAGTTAAGTTTTTTCTGATGTCATCTGTTCTTTCGATGTAACGTGATGAGGGTAGTCGCGAATGCGACTGTGTTGTTGCTAGAGGCGTCGTATAGGTTCCAATTGAGCTTTGTCTGGATATAAAAATATTTACTCTGTTCACGTGGATATTTTATTCTTCAACTCAGCTTCGTTGTCACTATTTTAGGATTTAATTAGTTTTGTTTGTAGAGATGTTTATTTTACATTGGTTAAATTGAAATGATTAATTTAGAGGTTAACTGGTTCTAATTTATAATGTCGATAACTTTTAATTGAAAATCAAAATCAGTTCTCTTACCTTGGTAATAGATGTGATGAAATATTATTTTCTCTATTTTTTAAATTTTAATTATGTGCTATACTTAGTTTGTATAAATTCCTGTGCTTATGCTTTTTAGCCGAATCTGTACATTTGTTTTTACAGACAATTGTATATATTAGTTAAAATTCAGTGTATGCACAAATTTATTAAGAATGTGATGTGAAAAAGTCAATGTAGGAATTTTTATAAAAAAATAATGTGTTTTTTAAATTTGTGCGACAGTAGGTATTCCACTCTTCTAACCTGCGATGTACGTAGATAAGTTAGCCTTTAAAAATGTATTATTATTTATGTTATACTTTAACTGTAAGTCAATTATATAAATTGTACTTATCTTAAATGTAATTTAAAGTTATCAGCAACAGTGCACAAACATGTATATATTTGTTTTAATTTATAATCTTTAAAAAATATGTTATTTGACAACTTTTTTCTTATTATTTCATCATTTGTATTAACAATATATTCACATTATATTAGCGTAACCTATTTCAATTAATTATACTAGCAAATAAATTTATATTATACTTTTATTCTGTTTATTATTTATGTAATTTTTTTCTTACGGAACTTTATATCCTTTTCTGGACAATGTCGTGGTCAAATCTTTATACAAACCTCATATATGTATATATATGGACCTACTTTTATGATTTTGATTGATCAATTTATATAATATAACTATCCATCAATTATAATGTAACATCGACACTACTGATTCGGTAATGTATATTCACAACAATAATATTCCTCTGTAACTTTCAGATCTCGAACTATGAATCTCTGCTGGACTCAATGCGCTTCCAGGTAGGCAGTTTGGGCGAGGAGAAGGAGCTCCTACGTCGACAGGTGAAGGAGATGCAGACCAGCGATCTCGAGGGGACCAGTTCTTCCCCCTCACTCTGTGGGCAAGGGGGGCAGGGCTCTCCTACACGGCCGCTTCTTGGAAGCAGTGGGATAGTGGATAAACGACGACTTCATCAGGTATAGCTATGTCTGACATCGTATGATGTGTAGCAGAGAGAATTTATCTTCACTTTCATGCACATTGTTGTTACTTTGATCATGTTAGTTTTAGGTTATTATATATATTCTCGGATATTTATAATGCTATAAATAAGTTCAAATCATAGAGGGTGGTTAAAATAGATTGTAATGGTGATAACTGATGAAATTTGGAAAATTTATATGTTTATCATTTTTATATGGTGTATAATAATATGTTCAATTTTAAATGTAGGTGAAATATATTATATAGTTTCACAATTTGGGATATACTATGTATATGAGGTATGGATTTATACTCAAATTATACCGTTATATTTTGATTAATGACATGTTTTTGTGACATCTTTTTAGTAACTTATGTTAAGTTGTAATTATGGCTATCGTTATTATTTGCTAAACTAAATAATTATGCTACCCTTTCAAACAAACCAGTATTATCTGTGATCAATAAAAAGCCAATTCCAGCTCTGTGAAGTAATGAGAAATTCTTATGACTGGATTATGTTTTGACATGTTTTTCTTATACACTATACAATTTTTATATAATATTATAATTTATAACTTTTACAAAATGTTGTATTTAATTATATAAATCGTTATTAAACCAGTAGGTATTTTAGATGTGCTAAATTTATTTGAAGTAGTTTTTATTATCTTTCTAATCAAATTGTATATATTTAATGTAATATATACAATATTTATTATGGCCTATCTATATTATAATAAGCCGCTTGTTAAAATAATTATGTTTTTATTTAATCATATCCCACTTTTTTATGATATACTGTTATAACTACGTGCAATGCTTACTATACAAAATAATTGGTTATAACCGTATATTTTCTTACTGTTTGATTTTATTGTATATGGAAAAATATCTGAATATTCCGAAAATTGTTTAAATAGTCCGAATAATGCATTAAAATGTATCATCTACAAAACGACTGAGCCTGCAACGATGCAATGGCTGTGACATTAATGTTATCCCCTCCCTCCTTCTTCAGGCGGCCAGCAGCAGCACCAGCAGCGACACCCACCAGTCCGGGCCCGAGTCCCTGCTCACCCAGCTAGCCGACAGTTACCCCCAGCTTGCCGACAGGTGCCGCGAGGAGATGGCCGAATTGGAGCGACGGGCGGCCGCCCTAGAGCGTAGCCGGGCGGACCGGTGGCTGCTTCAGCTCAGCCTCGAGGAGAGCAAGGGGACGGCGGCCCGGCTGCAATGTCTGCTCAGTCAATACGATGCCAACTGTGGGGCGTTGGGGAGGGCTAATTCTGCAGCGGATTCGGTGCTGGAGATCTCCGAGGTGTTGGTTCAGGTAACACTGACTGTAGTCTAGATGTAAATTCTATAATTTGCCGTGAAGAGTATTATAAAGTACATATGTATCACATTGAAAACAAATCACAGATTGTCAGAAAATTATTTCTTACTAAAATGGTCAACTGGTATATTCTGAAACAGGCTTACAGCTGTCCTGGAAAACATTCAGATGACATTTCATTAAATTTGTTTTAACTTATATCTTAAAAAATATTATATTTATTTGAAGATATTTAATTTGAATCTGAATTTGGATAAAAACATTTTTTAACAATGCAATTTAACTAATTTTTAATTTTTCGTAAATATTCTATACATATGTACAATAGAAATAACTGGGAACCAGTATGAAATGCAAATAATGCATTAGTACTTATAATTTAATTAATTTCAAATATGAACAAATTTTAATTTTGTTCATCTAAAAAAAATTCTTTTTCAACGAAAGACAATTGCTAAATCTCTCCTGATTTATTTGTCACTATAATCTTTTTCGAAAAAAACAAAAAATATGTTTAAATTTCTAATATAATAGTTAATTTTTTAGTAACGATTTGTGTGAATGAATTGAGTTAATTTAACTATGTGTTAGCTCATAGTATAGTGTATCTATTATAGTTAATTTTTTTAAAGATTTAAACTAATGTTTAATTTATTTTGTCATCCTGAAAGTTTCATCCTGTTGTAAGCGTATTACTTCGTATGTCCTGTTTACAGATGTTCAATATTCTAGTAAACGAATGACTATAATTTAGTGCACTGTAGTGGTTATAATATATTATGCATCATTATTTTGTGAGTTTTGTTAAACTCAACTTTTTTTTAGGACTATTAAGCTTCAATGCACAAAATGTGTTTGATTGTAGACAATATTTTTATTAAACATGCAATAATTGGAAACTGTAGCATCCGACATATTTTTTGTCACGTTTGCTTTACATTTTGTTTTAATTTTAACGTGAAAAACAGGCTTTGAATTTGTAACTTTCTTTATACATAATGGTACTTATTCAGAATATCATTGGGGGTAGTTTAAATGTTTAGACATTTATTCTACCTATTCTGCCTAGTCTACCTATAATATGAATAGGTTTTACTCAACAATGAATTATTTTATTTTCGGAGAAATTGGTTATGTTAATTGAACTTCAAATTTTTTTAATAATAAAAGTATATTTGTATTATATAGGTAAGGTCAAACTACATTATTATAATCCATTTTCTATTAGTTAGATAAGTTAAATAAAATTTTCCTTTTGCTAAAAAATCTTTTATGTCATCTGATGCACTTTAGTAAGTGTTTACGCCATATGCTTGAAGCGGATTGACACCAGACTAAAACATACGCATAACGCTGAAATGATTACGGTGTTTATGTAAACAAAATTATATAGGCCTACATAATTTCTGGATCGGATAGGAAGTCATTAATTTGTAGACACGTGAAAGTGTTTATTGGCTTTGTCGTGACCATGTTTACCTATTCTATCACGTACGTTTATTTTACATAGAATATCCGCTATCAGCTATATTTTCGCTTGTTGTTCACTAATTAACAATAATATTGCCGTTGGTGCTTATAGTAATCGACCCGTTTTCAGTTAAGAAGTTGACCACCCGGACTCACAAATCACGGGTGTATTACGTAAGACTTGCAACTTACAGAACAGTATATATTCCGTCAATCATTGAAAGAGGCCACATTCTGCGGTTAAGTCGGCTAATTAATACGATACGATGAGCTTGTATTACCTTTTATGTATGGCTATAGTGTTGTACAGTATATATGGCGACCCTAGAATATGGTGTACTCTTTCACTCTCAAGATGTTTAAAGGTGTGTATACTCTCTCGTTTTATTATGCACAAGAACCTGGTGCTTTTGACACATCAATGGTTGAGTGAATAGTGTAATCTGCAATCTATAATCTGTTTAGGAAATTAGTTGTGAGGACTGTTGAGATTATGATTGACTAATTATTGCTCTCACACGCTTTTTGTTTTACGTAAATTTTATGAACGTATTATATAAACTTTGAAAAGAAAAATCACTTGAAAGTAGAAATTATAACAAATTATATATTTACTATATTGTAGTTTTTATTTTCATCGTCTAGGCCATTTATATATATATATAATTTATTAGATTATTCTATCTTTTTATTAGAAAGGATTTGCAGAGATAATACAAAATAGTTAAAACACTTATATTTGTCTACATACATTGGTATGATATTTGGATTTCTTTCTATTTTACTATAAAAATAATGTACCTATAAAGTCATATTTTTATGTATTGTGATTTTGAAATAATAGTATGTTGGACGCATTATCTGAAATCTGCAATTATTATATTTTAAAAATTTGCCTTTAATTAAACTGAATTTAAACCGACGCTTTTTACGGTTATAGGATAGCAAAATAAGTTTTCTATTTCTTTTAAAGATTTTTTTAATAAAATTTAAATAGAAACATGGATAATGCTTTCCGAAATAATTTCACAGGTGTTATATTTGTGTATATCCACAATTCGCATGATAAAACTTATAACATAACGTATTCTGAATTCATTTATTATAGTTTTTGTATAAATGCGAGTTAATAGTTACGATACTTCTGTTCCGTCAAAACATTGCCAAAACAGTCAAGGGACATGTTATACGTTGCTGTTAGAAAACATATAATATTACTATTTACGTATTTTTAATATGAATGTAATATTAATATAATGTATGGTCAATCGTTCGATATTTCATAGTTACTTGAATTAATCCTGGCTTAACGGAAAAATACAACATCTGAATCTTCGAATCATTTATTTATTTAAATCTCAAGAGATAGCTTGATTTATATTTAAATATCCTGAGAAAACACGTCATATCATTAAAGCTATAGGTAGTCATGTATCCTAATTTAATAATGTTATTATCTGTTTTCTAAAATGATTTAATTAAGTTAAAATTTATTCCGCAACGATTTCTTTAGATTGTTTTGCAAAACTATTATCAATAAGATACAAGCGGGCCAAAACACCTACTATACTTTGTCGATAAATTTGAAGTTTTTGTCTTATACTTAATTAAAATTTCACAACAGTTCAGTTTCGGACATATTATTGTATATGATTTTATATTTTGTTGGCTATATATATTATGTGAAACTTAATGTTATTCATTTAATTTGTCACAGGCAGATAGTTCCACTAGTGTAACTGTTAGAGTGACAAAAATAACCTGATTGACAGTCTGGAGGTCGGGAGTGTGTATTATAATATTTGATACCTGTTGGTTGCTTTCTATAATAAACTCCGTGGATCTTTATTATAATTGTTAAGAAAGAGTTCAGGATTGACACACCGCAGAGGAAAAAATCACACTTGTTATGAAGTGATATAAATAAATGAACGACATAATTATAGATGACATAATTCAATTATAAACTAATACTTTTTTCTCTGTGATTTTTCTAATGTTGAATCTGTAATGATTTTTTAAAATTAAATTGGTTGACGTCTATACCTTCATTTAATGTGCAATATTATTGACTGAATAAACATGCGTTGGCGTTATAAAAGGGATCTGTATATGTATATACATCTTGATAAAAAACACAGGATATATGACTGTTTTTTTAATTTACATAAAATCTCCGTTTAACTGTTCATGCATAATACGGGTAATATTTCAGGCACCCACACATTGAGTTGTACTAATATAATTTAGTGCATTTCTCCTTTTATAACTGGTTGCTACTTAAATAAATGTGTTGGAATTTTATTAAATATATAAGGCACCGCAGAAGCTAGCGTTGCGCGCAGAGCGTAGGAATATTTCCTTTGACATACATCGCTTAGTGGAAGAGCGGCCGGTGGCCGTAGATTTATTTGCAGGTGGTAGTTGTAGCTTTTTATTCTTCCTCTCACTCTGCACATGTGTAGGTATATTATATAGGGGATTTTTTTATAGTGGAGAACACGTCTAGCTATAGCGTTCGTCATGTGTTATGACTGAATATTGTGAATTCCTGTATATGATTTTCTGACTACTGATACCTCCATAACTATAGAATCTAGCAGACACCTGGTAAATTCAGTAGATGTGCTATACGGCTATAGGTTGCCTTATCAAGTCGAATGTTATTTCCCCTTCTTAACGAATCTTTTCCTCAATCTTCACATTAGAGCCACATATCTATATACAAGAATGTAATATTTTTTCGGTATATTCTTTTTCCTCCGTATATATAGTGTGCTTTCTTGGGAACTGATTTCGTAGACCAAGTTAAATACAGGTAAGAGAATATCTAAAAAGGATCCATGTGAAATGTATTTTTATGGGATAAACATTTGTTTCACCCTTATATTATATTATATCGATACAGATTTTATAACTGTAAACCCTTTTTGTATGCTAGATATTTTATTTCTAATATAAGTCTCGATTTCGGGTAACAAGTTGTCGGAGCAGTTGACTGTAGCTATTATATTAACCCAATGGAATGTACGGACTTTTTAATCGATTTCTAAGCACGGTGGTGTACTTTATACTATTTGGATTTTGTACGAATCAAATGTGACAATTAAACAGCGTTTTTTCGTAGCTGTTTAATGACACATTTAACGAATATCATTAAAATCACTTCGCGCGCCTTTATACGAACGAAAATTATAATTTATTTCTAACGTTTATGACTATAGCTAATTCACTTTATGAATTCACTTTGACAGGCCATCGTGTCAATAGCAATTACATCATGCATAACAAATTTGATTTATTGTCGTCTTGTCATATTTTTATTGCTGGTAATAAATTATCATTTTAAATTATGTGTGAACTCTGCCTATATAGTTATTATATTTATACTGAACTTTTATATACTAACTGAGGTATTTTGTGTCAACCACTAGTTTTTTCAAATTATTTTGTGATTGTGGACATTTTGGCAGTAAATAAGCCTCAATTTGTTAATTAATCAAAATATCATGGTTTATTATTACTAACATCCGTTGTGTAATAAAATTTACTATAGCGTGATAGTACATTACGTTTGATTTAATTCTATACATTTTCACTAGATAATGATATCATGGGAAGGTGACCGGGATTTGCTAGTATGTACACATTTACAGTTTTCAACGATTTAACTTATATTTTTATTTTTGTAATAAGTAAGTTTATATATTACTGTAAAACAATCAAAGTGGATTAGTTGAAAAAAAATTACTTTGATTGTTTTGCTGAACGACAGCATATTATTGTTATCTTTAATTTAACTAAAACATTTATAATATATTTTTTGTAACACAAAATATATATAGAGATCAATAATTTAATTCGCGTTAATGTCAACAGATATTATAACGAAAACGTTTAAACATTAATCAAAGTAAACTAACATCGGTGTTCTTGCTGTCTTGAAAAACCAGGAAAATTCATTGATTTATTATTTTATTTGAAGACTTGTAATATTATTTTATTTAATCTATAACTTTTTTAATTAAAAATAAAAGTAAATAAACTTGTAAAAAAATTCTACTTCAAATTATTATATAATGTTTTATATTTTAACTTATAATATTAATTCAAAGTTATTCATTTCAACTTTTAACTATAGAAATACAGTCGAAATTATAGGAATCGTTCTAAAATATTCGATGTAAACATGCATAATATATAAAACAGATTATATTATTAGTAATGTATGATTGTATAGATATTTAGTTCCTAAAAATTAATGTGAGTCCAGAAAAAAGTATTATATGCAGAGATACATATTATTAGTAATGCATAAATGTATGATTGTATAGATATTTAGTTCCTAAAAATTAATGTGAGTCCAGAAAAAAATATTTAATTATTTTGAATCAGGTAAAATCACGGGAACTCTGTATAATTTGAGAGATGCTATTTTCTGTCATATTTTTGCGGAGAAAACATATCTTACTGAATTGTCTACTCAGCTCGCGGAGAGTGAAGTCCAGCTGGTGCTGGTGAATTGCCGTGCAGCCGGCCTGGGTCAAATCTTCCCTAACGACAGCAACACCCTGACCACTGAGGTCCGCCAGAGCGAGGGCCACTACGCCAACGCCGATACTCTGATGAGCACCATCGCAGTCAACGGCGGCAGCTCGATCAACCTCCTCCAACAGCAGCAGCAGTTAAGTGGCGGCGGTGATAGTCTTCCGGCTCTGCTCCACCGGGCCCGATGTCAGCGTCGACAAGCCGAGTCCACGGCCCGTCATCTGCTCGCTCGACTAGACGGGAACATGGGCGGTGGTGGTGGGGGAGGGAGTACTGGTGGTCGACACACGCCTGATAGTGGGGCGGTGAGTACGGTGGGTAGCGGTGGGAGTGGAAGCTGGACCTCGGGGGGTGGCGGAGGGCTGACTGCCCCACCGCTGTGGACACGGGGGGAGGAGAGAAGGCTGCGGGCCTATCTGGACCAGGTGTCGGGGGAGCGGGCGCTGCTGCGTTACTCGGTGGTGGATGTGGAGGGCTCGGGGGGTTCCAGTCATGGACAGTCATCCTCACAGGTGAGCTACTGTGTTTCATTACTGAAATTAACGTGTACACTTTGGTTCTAGCTTAGTTAGTTGGTAGGAGTCTTGGATATTATAAGTCGAAAACTTTGAATTAAAATCTTGGAAAAGTGTCGTTTATATTTCAGAATTTAGTGGGTAATCAACTATTTTTTATTGTACTTAGCTTATAATATAACAAGAAAGGTACACTATTTGGAGAATTTTTCCTATAATCTTTACGTATTTATATGGTTATTTATATATATATACTTATAGAGTTTGTATTAATATCAATGTTCTGTTTGTTTTAAATTATTATATGTTATAATATGATTAACGAATATTTTTGAGTGATACTGACATTTTAATTTATATAATAGTTAAAAAAGATATTGTTAAGTTTTAAAAAAATATCTCCATAAGTTATAAAAATTATTTGCCCCATAATATATAAAATGAGCATTGTCATGTCGTAGAAGTTATTTTTTACCATATGATGTGTTATTGCTATACTTGTGTACTCGTTGTACTTGATTTTTAATATAGTGTCTTGCATTCATTTCTTTTTAATATTTAGTGACTAATACCATATTATCCAGAATATTAAAACTAATTAAGATTTAATGTCATCAACAATTAACATTTGATTTTTTAATCAAAGTTGTATTTTAGTAATTTTGTTTAGTTTAAATATTGTTGTTTTTGAATATTTCTAATTATATTAAATAAAATGATAAAATAATAATAAGCCGCGGTTAATCTTTTTAGATTTTCAGAATTTTTAACAATTTTATAAAATTTCTAAAAGTTCTATAGCGTGAATTTCTTTAAAAATTACACTATTCTATTAGAGTATATTATGTGGGAAACGGAAAGAAATTTATCTGTACTTCTTTTTTTGAAGTTCACTTCGATTAAGAAAGAGATAAAAGAAGAAACCCGAAATGAACTGAAAATCCACATCCGCAGATTGTGAAATTCAACCCTCGGTTGAGATTGATGAATCTTCAGCCGTCTAGAACATTTGCTCATACAGTTTGTGCATTCATAACGAACCAGATTCCCCCTTGGGGAGAATATTATGATCACAATAAATCTCTCGGCTCTATCGCTTGTCTCTATTTCTTTAAAGTTTTGTGGGGTGAATTATTTAACTGCCAAGATTTGAGAACTCTGTTCCCCTAATGTTGTGTAAAATGTGAGTCCTGCCAGTTTTACAATTTGAGAATACGGAAGATGCTGAGCTGTTTTCTTCAGAATTTGTGAATCGTTTTTTTTACGTCAAGTGGGGAAATTAGATCTGCATCGATCTGCAAATAAATTCAGTTTCTACCAGATTGCGTTTGGTTGTAAATTGAGTTAATTAATTTTTATGTTTTATACCAATAATGTTCTAGAAGTGACTATTTTATTTATTAGTGAGCTACGATTCTTACTGTTGAACATAATTTTTTATTTTAAATATTTATTTAAAATGTAATACTGATTCATTTAAAAGATAGTTGAATAAAGTGAAAAATTTATTTTTAATCCTTTTTCTTATTTGATACGCTTAAAGATCAAAATTAATTGCGCATTAATACTGTAGTGGTATTTCCTGTGGTGGTTGTGATGCAGGTGGCCCAAAGTCTAAGCAAAATTTAATCATATATATGGATAAAATGCTGATTAGCTTATACAACGTATAAGAGAGTTTTGTCGAGATGTTTTATATTAACAAGATAATTTTTAATACATTTAACATACGATGTTTATTTAGTTTTACTGCAAAGTACGTATGTTATATTGACAATAATGAAATAGCATTTATTAAGAATTATTTTTGAACTGCTTGATTTAGCCTTGAAATCGTGTCTATATTTAACGCATTGTTCTAATTATGTTTGTTATCATATTTATTTTATTTTACTCCGACAGTTTTTATGTCTTGTAATTTTTTACAGTCGTATACATCTAAACTTCAAACTTTTAAAGTTCTTTTTTCATAGAGCAAATTTTTTTTTAATTCTAAATTTCAAAAGCAAATTTTCTGTTTTATTTAATTCATTTAATTATAAATTGTGAGGTGATCTTATTTGTCGTGATCCTAGTTAACTATATTTTTATGATTTTATTAAGAATAAAAAGTTATTACTGAAACTTCGTTACTGATTGCGTCTTATGTTGTGGGTAAAATGAGCTCATTTAGCAAGCTGTATGTTTACTTAGACGTCCAATTCCACTCAAATATTTTGTGGAGGATGTTTTCTCTTCTATAGGCTTTTAGTTTTGATCAGACTGGTTTTGACTACCATTTACAGGATTTTGTTTTCTGTTAGACTTGTCTGTCTACTTAGTGTGGATCAAATTATCTCTGTAACCCTGGAAACCATCTTGTATTTTGCTCAGTTTTTATGTTTGACTTAGAAACATGCTATTTCTGCCATTTTAATTAAAAAATTAAACCCATTTCTGTGAAAAACTTTAAACTATAACATTCTGCGCATATGTAATAAATACTAACATCGTGTTTGAATGTAGCCCATTCAAGATTACTCCTGATGATTACATGAAATGTAGTCAACAAACTCTATTCATTCAGAGTGTTAGCTATACAAAACCATGTATGTCTATCGGAATATCATTGATTATAAATAAATGTATTTTTATTCATGTGGAAACCAGATGATATCAGGAGAATGTAGAATAATCTATAGCAGCAACCTGTATAGGCTATAACCGATTGATATAAAACGTTCAACTATATTCCAAACTTGTACACCGGGATCGCGTACATAATTATATACTACGCAGTCGTTTTTTTGAGATTTGTGACCTTATGTATCATATGTAATGCCTCCGTTAAGATCAGGCGTGAGTGTTTCTGTAGTTATATTTTGTTTGCTTTCAACTATAATGAGGTGATACTAGATATCTTGTTAATGATGTAATTTTGGTCAGTTCAAGATTAGCTATATAGCAATATACGTTCATGCGGGTTGAAATTCGAGATTTTTTCATTAAATCGATTATTCTTTACTAGTGAGTTTTGACTGTAAGTTAGATTATGTTGTATTTGTAAATCGGCTGTCGAGGCTCAACTATATAAAGTGTGCGAAGACCTCGGAAACTGCCTTGAGTCATCTCAGATGCGGGAGATTTGTCTAGAGGAAGAGTTTGTATAAGTTTATCAGGCAAGCGAACTGTAGAATTGAGTAATCTCTTTGGGCCAAGTAATGTAGATATTTGTTTACTGATAGTGGGCTTATATCTCTTGCATGCCAATCCAAATAACGGTTTCTTTTAGTTGATGTGCTTTCTTTGGAACGCTTGGGGATGATGAAAACTATAGTAACATTATCCCGAAAACGTTTCAGGGTAATAATTATTAGACTTATCGAATTTGCCATTATCTAAATTGCATTTTTATTTTGAGTCGGTTTAGTTGATTTGCAGCGTTTTTTGTTCAATTGTATGCAATTATCTTAATTATTTATTTTAATGCTTTGGCTTTAATTTTTAGGCACGTTATTTATTAAAAATGTACGTTGGATACTTATAAATCAGTGTGATTATCAATATCTTTTATAGTAGAAAGGTTGCATCTGCTAATTTAATTTTGTTCAATTAAAAAAATGTTTTAATACTCTACTAACCAAACAAAATTGTTTTCCATTTGTGTTATTATTGATTTTTGAAAACTTAAAAATGATGTTACGATCAATATGCTAAATTATATTACAATGTAGCATACTCGTTATATGCTGAAATTTTAATAAAGGGTATTTTACGTTTGCCGTAGCCGGATCAAAGTATGTTATCCTATTTCAGCGTCTATATTATGAGCTACAGGTGTATTTGTGCATTTATCATGATATCATCGGCATGATACCCCAGTGGAAGTAGTCATGTTAACAGGTGTGTGTTTAGGCAAGGCGATATACTGACCCATCTAACACAAGCTGTTACTTTCAACAGACGCCACTTTATCGGAAGCCTCTGGCTTATCAATAAAGAGTCATTGGGAGAGAACGAGAGCGGAAAAGGGCGATGGATGCATATTCCCGGTTGACGTAGACTTTAGTTTTCCTACTTGGAACCTGTTTGGTTAATATAATATTGGATGGGATAAGGAGTTATGGCTGGGTGACTCACAGTCTTGTACTAGAATAATTGCTGGTTGTTAATTAATTTTGTAATATTGAATTCGATATGTTTAGTGATTCATTGATCTGAAATGGTCGATCGTCAGAGGAAACAACGAACGTCAGTGGTGTATTTAAGAATTTTGGACTCTAAATATTGAGCGCCATTATCGAAATTCATCATCACCGTAATACATTTTAGTTTACAATCATATGATTAGAGAAAGTAACATTAATTAATAGAACATAATATTATACAACGTTACCGTACCTAACATATGATATTCAAAATTGTTAGAATAAAATGACGATGGTTTCTGTGAACCTTTTCACAAGGATCTGACATATTTCTTGACATTTTATTAGTGAATCCATTATAATATCATATCCAGCATATATACAGTTTAGTTATTCCGAAAAACAAAAATGACATGTTCTTTGCATTCAGTAAATAATAAATTCAGTTCAATAAATTAAATATTGATTATTGTTTAAATTATGAATACAGTAAAAATCAGTCAAATACTGTTTTAAAATTGTTAAATTATTTGGGTAGACCTGGTTGTCCGTTTATAATATTCAACGCCAATGTCAACTCTAAAAGCTAACCTAAGAAATCAATCTTACGTCAACTTCCGTAGGAGGGTTAAAAGCTAAGAAATTCCAGGGGAGGGGGAGCAGAGTATATAGTTGACATTTGATTTGATTAGGAAAAAGTTTTCTACTGCTTCTTTCAGTTACTTAATAGATTGTTGGAATAGTCCTTAATTTTCCCGCTTAAATGTCAAGTTAGTGTATGGCTGAGAATGCCCTAATAATGTATGATTAGTGAGTCATTTAATTTAATCGGAAATATACTCTCTAAATTTGACATCATGTTGAAAACAAATCAATGTCTACTTTGTGTTATTTTGAGTCTATTATTACTGTCATTCAAAGTAAATTTCATACGACTGGAAATATGCAATATCTGTAATATTATGTAAATTAAATTATTTAAAATGTATTTTGCTTTTAACACGCATTATTTTCGGAATGCTCAAAAATAGTCATTTACTCGTTGTAATATTTCAAGAGGTATCTCTTAAACATTAGCCTGCAGAAGTCAAAATAGTTTCATGTCATTAGGTTCAATACAAGATATATAAAGCAAAGTCCAAATCGTTCTGCTGATACACCAGTGAAATTTAGATTATTTTGGTCTATTGAAACTTTCTAGGCATTTATATATTTTTAATGAACAAGTGTTTTTGGTGAACAAATGTTTTATACCGGTTTACACAAGCCTGCGTGTGTCGATAATTATATTAACGACTGATATTTGTGTTTACCTTGGTCACCTTAAATGCATCTCTAATAATTCTACTGATTAAAGCGGCATTTATGTTTCTGTTTGTAATAAAATAGTTCATTATTTGTATTGAAATTGTTCATGAAAATATTGAGGTGAAGTCTTTAAATATATACATTTTTCAATACTATTCCCCTATTTCACGCACTATTAACATGTCTACTGGCATGATACTTGACCAGCCGGCCAACTAATCATCGCATCAAACCCTGCTTTGTTCCTCCTCTTAGATATCTCTCCCGCTGTCCAGTCCAGCGATGTCGAGTGTCGACCTCCCCACAGCGGAACAGGTTGGTCCCCCTGGATATGACCTGGAGAATGCTGTACTGCTGCAGGAACTCTGCACTGTCAAGGAGGACCGAGCCGATCTCAAGGTATAGTTCAGGGGTAGTTACAGAGCTTTGTTGAGGTGGGTTAGAACAATCTCCTGCTGCGTATAATGAGGCTTGCAGCCGAGGCTGAACATTTTCGTGATTTATAGCTCAGAATGCATAAGGCAAATAAAATAATTATCTATGAATTATTTGATCTTCTAAATCAGGAGTTTTTACTTAATGCAGTTTAAAAAAATCAGAAATCAGAACATAATTTTTTTATTTCTTTGTTATACCGACATTTTCAACATAAACCTGTGTCAAGAAAAAGCTATATAAAATGTTATTATGTAATGTATCTATACAAGTATATTGTATTTTAAAATACATTTATGATTTAGGATTAAAATATGTAAATATAAATTGACAAAAAGTAATTTTTATTTGTCTTAAGCTCCAGAGGCAGGTTTAAAACCCCCCTTGGATCCACTACTGTAGTCTTATGATAATATTGAGGGAGATTGTATCGGGGTAGTGTTTGCAAGTTCACTAACATTAAAAATAGTCGTTGGCTATAATGTATAAGTGATTGAGTAATCATAATATTGTTTAGCATATTTTTATTATTTTTATTATGATCAGTTTATTAGGTTATTGCAGTGAGTAGCAGTTTAATGTAAAACGTTAATAAAAAGGGAATCTTTTCAAAGTGGTTTATCAATTAAAAAGGTTTCTAATTTTTTTATTATTATATATTATTATAAATATTTTTAAAAGTACTTTGCATAACATTACCACGTACAAATATGCTAATATAGTTGAAATTAATAATTTTAGACAGTTTAATGTTCAATCTATGATTTCGGCTTTAAATACCTAACCAAATTAAGGTATTTGTTTAATCATGAATAATTATCTAAAATCTATTTCAAATAGATATATGTCAGCCTATCATAGCAATTTAAATATAGACTTATTAATTGTATAATGCTTATGCGTATAAATCACGATCACAAATAATACTATACGATAAAAATGTGCGGTGTTTTGTAAATTGGCTGTTACAATCATAATGGCCAAGAAAGAGTATATGTGAATAATGTGTATGGTGTCTGTTATGAGCATCTTGATGATAGCATGAAAAATCATGTCTAATTAAATTTATTAAGTTCGATAACGGTTGGTATTATTATAATAACATAAATATAAGTATTTTTTTTTACAGGTATATATAATTATTATTGACATAAAAGCGTTATTGCCCGATAAATTTAGTAATAATTTCATAAATTACTTTAAGAATTATTATTCTCATTTTGGTAATAATTCAAGAAGTCATATTAATACGCACCGCCAATTTTACAACCTGTTTAAGATTATGAGGATATAGTTTATGCTATATAATAGTCTATAATAATATTTTACCGTCCACATCGTCTTCGTCAGGCCCGCGTCTATCTGGTGGAAAAGGAACTCCGAGCTTCCCTTCTGAAACTCGAAAGCAAAGCCGCCGCTGAACAGGCCTACCTGGTCCAAGTGGACCATCTCAAGGCCGAGCTATCGGAGGCCGGCCTTTCAGCCAACCAGAGGCGGCCTTCCTCCCCCTCTACAGTTGGTTCTACCGAGGCCAGACTCAAGGCTCAAGTTCAGGTAACCAGTTACATAAGTTGCATTGTAGACTATATTTGCAATGCATGACTACGATTAGATATGCGGCTATAAAAAATGATACATAATAATATATTAGAATATCATAATGAAAACAGTAATGACTCATAAATATTGTACATCCTTTAATAATGTTGAATTTATAGATTCCAAAAATAGAGAACCTCATGTTCATGTTCTGTGTGTACAAATACTTTTCGTACATTTCTATTTATTTTTCTCACGAAGTTAGTACACGGGGGGCTGAATTATACCCAACACCGATATGCTTAAATCAGCATTATATCTCAATTGGTTGTTTTTCGATGTACACAACTCCAAGAATTGGAAAAATGTAGAATCGGAGAAATATTTAACCAAATTGACACAGTCATGTTCCAGCGTCTAATCACTTTTATTAATAAAAAACCTAAATATTTAAAACTGAATGTGATCACATAACCTTTAATAATGTATGAAATTTTGCAACTGCAGTTTCATAGCTGCAAAAAACATTACATTTAATTTGTAACTGCTTAAAATTGTTCGGGTCCTTTGTTTAGATAACTTTGAATGTTCTTTCATTTATGTTTTCTATCTGAAACTAAAAATTATTAAATCAATGAAGCTGCACTCCCAAATATATTAAATTGAATTACTTTTTATTTATACGAATTATTTTACAGAATTATTTACTAAAATTCTTTATCCTTTTCCCAAAATTATATTTTAATTAAATATAAACATAATAATAATTATGATTTGTAAATTAAAATAGCTCATAAAATTAGAAACAGCGATAATCTTACAGTTGTTGTAATATTTTTGGTTTAGATAATATATATTTTTAAACATTTGCCAACTTTATGTTTCTAAAAAACTTTAGTTTTATTTCTTGTGCTGTAATTTTTATATAAAAGTGGTGTGGTTCATTATACATTTATCATGTCAAAATAATTTTCAAAAACTGAATAGCGTTCCAAGATTTTGGGTAGCGCCGTAATTAGTTTTTGATATAGATGACATTCCAGCACTATCTAGAAAAACATGTCAGTTTAATTTACGTACTATATGGCGTACTAGTCTTAAACATTAACCTTGTACATTAAGTAAATTGATATAGACATAAATCGACTGCAATTAGTCAGTGTATGCTGTTAACTTGGGCAATGTTTTAAATTGGTATGTGTAATAGTATAGTTGATGTTAGTGAGCGATGTTCTTGAACGTGTTATTGTTGATGAAACCGTATGAAAACTACACTTGTCATGTTCCGTCTAAACATATACTGACGATGAACGTAAAGTATACATTTATTTGGATGTATAAGGATGCTGAGTTTTGTGTTAGATGAGTTTTAAAAAAAGCCACATTTTGTTAACGAAATAGAGTGTAAAAAGATTTAGAATCAAATTTATGTGAATCAATTTGGGTGGCCTGCGCCGTTCCATCGGTAAGTGATTCCAGATTGACCAAGTCGAAAACTGTTATTTATAGTTGAGAAGTTTGGTTCGGAAGGATGTTTTTAATTGATGTCGGTCATAAATATGGCTATACAATCTGTGTGGCTATAAATAAGAAGTTTACTGATCTAAGTTTTCTAATATAAACGAACCTTTGTATAATTCATTAAACGTTTGTGTTTTATAAATTAAATATGATTTGGAAATTTTAAAAAATAACTGAATATCATTTTGTTTAATGTTTATCAGTTCGGCAATCATCTTTATAAATAATATCTTTTAAATAATCAGACTGTAGGATTAATGATATTGGTCAATTGACGAAAAATTAGGCGGTATTTTATTTAATCTCAGTTTTCATTATAATATTGCTAAAGAAAGTAGGTTTTCATTAGTTAAAACAAAACACATTTCATTAAAAATATTGTTACGTTTATTTTTTTTATGTTCATCAATCGAAAGGTTAGTTCATTATTTTCTTAAACAAGTTGTGAACATTTCTTAACATTGCTTTTTATTAAATATATTCACTTTTTCTCGCATATGTGCGAAACTTTATTTATCCTTCGTTTAAGATTAAGCTGTAATATAGGTGTCTGTAGATGAATTTCTTCCGCTGGGTACATCAAACAAATCCGCCTTCAAATATGCTAAACATGAAGTCGGCTCTATGTATATATACGGCATTTGGTCTTGTAGAGATCAAAGTATTTTGACGTGCGATATATCTATCTATATAGGCTTGGATTGTAGCCAGAGACTGCGTTTGCGAGTCTTTTATGTTATTGCAGGTTATTGATGTTAGAGATAATTTTTCCTCATATTTCATTTACACATAAATAACAATACTTAGGATAACGTGATGATGCTATAATGTAAATTAGTTAAAAATAATCTTAGTTAAAACTATCTTTTTAATTTAATAGCTACCTGTCTTTGGATATATATTTTAAATTTTCAAATCCAATAATGTGCATTATTGTACATGTAAAATATTATTTTGATGCCGCTATTTTTTTATATATGTTCCCAATGTTATATTTTATAATGTAATCAGTTCCAGAAAAATAAGGAAATAATTATGGTAAGAATAAATTTATGTTTTCGGATTCAAAATACCACATTTATCCGATTCGTGCAAACAACTTTATTTTTTAATTGTAAATCATATTGACAGCTAAAAACTAAAAACATCAATATTTCGTCTTTGCGTTTTTAACGGTCGTATTTTATAGAGTACTCAAATTTGTAAACATTTTAATTCAATATACAATAATTTGAATTTCGGATCTCTTATGAAGCACTACGATTTAGTATTCTATAATTATAGATGCCCGCAATTTGACAACGTACAAAAATACGTTCAAATCTTTTTAGACTTTTAGACGCATTTAATAATTATAATACATTTTAGAACTAAAGCGTGACATTTTTAACCATCAACGTTACATTTGAATACACCATTTTTAGTGTTTAAACTTGTTTTTTCTGTATTTTATTCATTTTAATTTATTTAATACTTCGTCCACGTCATTTTTTAAACTTTGAGTTTGGGGTTTATTTTCAAACATAATTTAAAAAATCGAATTTGAGTAGAACATTGTAAACAACTGGGTAAATGCTGAATAAAATAAAACCAAATCTGATTATGAAATAAAGGAGTGATTTTTCTTTCTGTTTGTTCTTACATTTGTATTACCAAAATCGCGATATTGAAGACCTTTTCGGGAACATAGCTATACACCGAGCGACTCTTTTGCCTCAATTTAACATGTTGTCTTTTATGTCTAGTTTTATTTGAGATTAGTGGAATATTATAATTTTAAATAGCAAATATAGTAATCTCCATTTCAGCTGATATAATTTAACTGAGTTAAAACAAAGCGTCCTATTTCGAAACACACGCAACCAAGTCAAATAAAATCGGTGATGTAACCGACTCCAATTTTGAACGAATTAAATATATTATGTATACATACCATAGTTAAAATTATTATCAGAATTATTATTTAGTTTCAAATATTTAGCGTGACAACATCAATTTGTATAATTATATTTTAAGTTCGTAAGTTAGACTTCTCATTTGTATATTGTTGTCTTCTTGGCAATATTGACTGAGTATAGTTTTAAATTATTATATAAGTAATTCGATTATTGAGTATAAAAAAGGTTTTCATGTTGGTGTAATCTTGTGATGAAATTAATTTTATATTTCTTTATTTTCTACAAACAATACAACAAAATAATTTCATTGAATTTTCCTCTTCCACAATTTTAATATCTTATTTATCATATAACGTAATTTTTATATTAAATCAAAGCATGTTTTACGTTTAAAGTTAAAATGTCGGCAGCTTGGTGTTATCAATGTCCCAATTTAGTTTTGCAAAATCTGTAATACTACCAGATATTTTAAACATTGAAAGCTGTCAAACTAATCTACTGGCAAAACATGTCTTCTGTCAGGGTGGGGAATATCGTCAGTAGTCATATATGTGATATTTTGGCGCCACTCTCAATATTTATACCCCCCCTCCAACTTACACCCCTTTTTATTCTACCCTCTTTATTTTACTTTTTTATAAATTACCCCCCCTTTTTTCAAAAGGGGATAATCTATAAAAACGTAAAATAAAAAAGG
>JAUZND010019685.1:186-25931 GCA_034780555.1 Coelogynopora nodosa | reverse complement strand
CATTGTACTTAACTTATCTTTCTTATAATATATAAAAAAGAGGGCGTCAATGAAACTCGTAATGATATATTTTATTTTGTGCGCGTAAGCGCCCGATTATTTTCATACATTGATGTCCGTAAAATATCTTATTACTCTCATTGTACTTAACTTAATATAATAATGCAATAAGAATTCTTGAATTGATTTAGAGATTGATGCCCTCCGTTTGTATACATTGAGCCCTCTTTTTGCATTATTATATTAAGTTAAGTACAATGATAGTAATAAGAGATTTTAAGGACATCAATGTATGAAAATAATCGGGCGCTAACGCGTCCTCTATTTCATACATTGATGTCCTTAAAATATCTTTTTAATAGTATATTATTATCAATGTATAAAAATAAATATGTTAATAATTTTTACCAAAACCACATTAAACCTGATTTTCAGTTTCTTAAAAAAATTCTTTATATTTACGAATCTTCGTATTTTCACATAAATTTTTATCAAATCATAAATTTTTCTACAAAAAAACAGGTTGAATTAATTATTATTGTTAATTATTGTTAATTATTATTAAGTTTAAAAAGTTAGTCGTGGCCGTCTTCAACCGTATACATATGACCCACTCTACAAGGGCCAATCAACGCGAGCGGATTCGAGCCGAACAACATTTGGTGGATCAGGCGCGGGGCATGAAGCGGCGGAGGGAAATGCTTGTCCATCGCACGAAGCATGAACTACTCCTCGGGGGCGAGAGAATACAGCAGCCCGAAGAGAGGTATACTTGACTTTGTGATAGGTGATCTCTACCGGCCTTCTGTAGACACCTGCGATTGGAACCTTGTTTGCTTTTGTTTATATTTTTGAAAGGAGTTGTTGCTCTAACTGTATTATGCTATAGTAAGGAAATCAATTTGAAGTGTATGTTTTGAATTACACGTCGTATGTACAATTTCGCTTTTCTGGTTTGCATGTTTATTTATTTTAAAATTTATCAAAATATTCTATTATTGATTTTACAGTTAAGATTTAATATTAGATAATATTGGGAAACCAAAGTGACAGTAAGAATAATTAGTTAATTAATCTCACTACTACAAACTGAACATTTTATGATGACGAAAAGTACCCCACAGAAGAGTTTATGTTTTCATCGACAAAAGTGGACATTTTTCTGACAAACAAATTGTCGTCTTATTTAAATTGATCATAATATCTCTTTATTCATTATAATATTTTACTTTTCATAATTCATTGGACATAGAGATTATCCTAACGGGATAACACCTTTTTTCTCCCCTCTCATGAATGACACAAGCACCACGCACACTTTCCCTTGTCACCCTCTCCTCTCCCAAACTTGCCCCTAGGCGGCACTCTCTCGAACAACAGCCGCCAGTCGCACTGCCGGACCCACCCAAGGCGAAAACCGACGCCCCGTCGGCCAACCAATACGGCCCACCACACGAGGATGAGGAGGACTGGCCGGCCCTGGGCTATCTGGGCTTTGAACCGGAGCAGCGGGTCTTCCCTTCGAATGTGGGCACGGCGTCCATGGGTGTGCATGGACTGAAACTGCATGAGAGGTATTGACTACTTGTTTGAAAGAGTATCACCAATATAGATGAAACTTTTCAATTATATACGTATACTGAAATAGATCATTGTCCAGCTGGGACTGATCTGGACAGCACTGTTTCGTGTTTGAGGGGAGTCATGAACGGAAGTCTGAAGTCGGCAGTATAAAAAGTCAATATGAAAAGCTGTTTATATAATATATAGTTATGATTAAAATCTATTAAAGAGAGAGAGAGTGGTTTAGCTCAAGTTGAACTGATCAAGTAAGAAGTAACTGTACTCTACTTGTTAGAATTAGTATATATTCTAATACGTCTTGAAATAAGTTTTCGTAATTCTTTTTCTTATAAGATGTTAATTATAATTGACATTTCATTTATGTAAAGTAGACCTTTATTAGATAATTATTTATTTGTAAAATGCGGTTTTATTAAATTACATGATGCAATAATATAAATAACTGTGTCTATTTTGTTTTATATTGTTTCATCTATTTTAGAGTAAACATAATTTGATCACATATTCTTGTTAATTTGATTTAGCTGGATTTGCATGTTTTCCATCTTCTTTTGATTTGTATGTGTCTCTGTCTTTTTTTGATTTGTATGTGTCTCTATCTTCTTTTGATTTGTATGTGTCTCTATCTTCTTTTGATTTGTAAGTGTCTCTATCTTCTTTTGATTTGTAAGTGTCTCTACCTTCATTTGATTTGTATGTGTCTCTATCTTCTTTTGATTTGTATGTGTCTCTACCTTCTTTTGATTTGTATGTGTCTCTACCTTCTTTTGATTTGTATGTGTCTCTATCTTCTTTGGATTTATATGTGTCTCTATCTTCTTTTGATTTGTATGTGTCTCTGTCTTTTTTTTATTTGTATGTGTCTCTACCTTCTTTTGATTTGTATCTATCTCTATCTTCTTTTGTTTTGTATGTGTCTCTACCTTCTTTTGATTTGTATGTTCTCTCTATCTTCTTTTGATTTGTATGTTCTCTCTATCTTCTTTTGATTTGTATATCAATTAGTTAGTTCTAAGATGCTTATTTTTAACGCTGTGTTTGTCATCATTTTCAAGTCATACAAACCAATTTCTTATACTATAAATATGATACTATACTCTACGCCAAACTGTGACCAGTAGGAAGTAGGTTTCATGTTTATACATACTATAAATCATTTATATATTTTTTAAAGTACGTGTTTATACCACCAACAAAGGCCAGATATGGGGTTTACTAATATCATTATATAACCAAACGCTATAATGAGCCCAACACATTAGATTACATTATCAGTTAAAACTATCTCGAAAATCGATAAAGAAGCCTTTTCAATGAATTATTAATTGAGATGGACTTTAACAACTCTTCAGTTAGCTTAAACGTATACAATATAACTGAACTGGCATGATCTGAATTACACCGGGAAATAATGTTCACTGTTCACACGTGTTCTTTATATAATGTTACATAACTTTTGGCTATCAACTGCCTGCACCTCAGGTGCGCAATCGATGTTTAGACCCTAACTAAGGTGTTGCGTATTTATTAAATTTGCCATACCATTTCTTTACGACAGAGAAAACACTCCCGGCCAAGCGCCACCGGCCAACCAGCTGGGTGGAAAGTCGCAACACTTGCCGCCTCTCCTGAGCCAAGTACCCCGGCTGCCCAGGATCCCCTTTCCCTACATTCAGAGCATGGCGTCGTCCATCAGTGGCTCCGAGTACGATTTTCTGCTGAGCAGTTCACTCAGTCCCACTGATCAGCAGTTCTTTCATCAGCGCGAGAAGAAGGGCCTCGCTGGCTTCATCCTTGGTGGAAATGTCGCGCCGATCAATGAGAGGTTTGTCCTTTTAATGTTATCGAAGAGAGGAAAAACGTGATAATTTCTAGTTCCTGTCTTTTTTCGCCAATTTTCGTTCTGCTGATTTTTTAGTTTTGTCAATTTTAAAAGGGAGATTCATTTTTGTGTTCTTCTATATTTACAGTTAATATTTTACAGTGAGTGTTTTTTTTCAGAAGTGTTTAGTACACAAATAGGTTAAATTCATAGTATAATATTAATTCCATGTTTAATTTCTTTTACTGTATTTGTTATTCATTTATTTAGCTATCATACTAAGTTTAGTTATATGTATAATTTAATGCAAGTAATACATCATTGTTTTGATTTGTACACCTCTGTTGACCTATGCTAGTATAGATTTTTTAATCGACTGTTTTTCACATTTTTGTAATAACAGATGCGTTTTTTACTTGAGTTGTAGTATTAATAGGTAGGCCTACACTTTCTTTAATAATAAGATATATTTTTATTTTATCTTTCCCATAATGGTCGATTATACACTATTGAATATCCAATTAGATTGAAAAAACCATAGATAGTATTTGGTGTCAACAATTTAAGAATTTTAATATAGGCCTATGCAGCAAAATTTATTTAGAATTCGTTATTTAGAGCTATCTTTATTCATGGCATACCCATTACTATAGCAAACCTCTCTAGACCTAAATCTAATAACACCATGTATTATAAACCAATACGGTTCTAACTAAATATGTAACATAATGTTTATTGTTTAACTATTCCCAATTTTAATGCAACTTTATCGGACTCCATTGCAGAGCTGACATAGCCAGTGAACTGCGCTTCCTAAGATCCATCGTCTTGCCAGAAATGGCCCGAAATCTTTACGTCGGAAGAGGAATTCGTCTACCTCCGTAAGTTTAAACTACATCTTTATAATAAAGGACGACGGTACTAGGCCATGGTAAACAATTGTAAAATGGGAGGGTACTTTGAAAATGTTATCGATTTTTTGAGAACCTGTTGAGTAGTGTTGATTATTTTTTCACATCTGAAAAGTACACAATTGTGACAGTCCTCCACCTTACTATACTACTCACGTACATAGTTCAAATTAGGTTCACAGTTATTTATTTGCAAATCATGTTTAATGTAATTCTTGCTATAGAGATTGTTTTATTAGTAATCCCTTGCAGATCATAAGTATTGTACCACGTAGAAGTGTTATCATTACAGATTAAAATGTTTTTTCATTTTGTCGTCTCCATTATATAGCAACCATGCTACCCTCAAGCCAAGGGTTCCTCCGCCCAGTATTCCAAGTAAGCTGTTTCCAATGTGTATATGGTTCATATTAGTTTAATGTTAGTATGAGTACCTATACGGTTTTTAATCATACTTTAAACAATATACACGTATTAATAACTTTTTAATAATTTATACTTATAAATGCTTGCTTTTGTGCATGTTAGTTCATATTTGATCAGGTAACTGATTGGGTATATTATGTTAAACATGATTGAAGTCATGCTCTTGTTATGCTTCCTTAACTATTTTATTATACATAAATTAATATAACTTGTATAAATTGTACATGCAAAATCAGAAGGAAATATATATAACTATTTTCACATCAAAACAAGAAAGCTAATCACATACTATTGATATTGTTGCACATCTAATATTAATCCTTATTAAATCTTCACTTTACCGAGTTTTCTATAATTCAGATTAGTAGTGCACACATATTAATATCTTCACTGAACGTACCGCTGTAGCTCCCTCATTGATCTGTCATCTGGTTCACTTCACTTCACACTCAACCCCGGCATTATTATAGTCACAGTTGCCTCCGCACCCTCAAAGTTACAAAGAAATCGTCACTCAGTCCCAAAATCGTCACCCTCCTTGATGGCATGTGGCGGCGGTGGCTGCGGTGGCGGCGGCAGGTGTCACTCGGTGAAGGCCACCCACATCGCAAGAACTAGACACCTGAATGTCAGGACTAATGTTGACTTGTCCGATGTTTTGTCGACAGTGCCATCGCCGATTTGTCTTTCTCGAAGTGCGACAATGTTTCCGGTTGTCAAGTTCAACTGTGAAACAATCTCAATGAGCCTCCCTATTTTACCTGTTGATAGTACGGCAGTAACTTTCACGAAGGCATCAGGTATCGTAATACCTACCTCCCGCTTGTTTTCTGCGACACCGAACGTTTCCTTTGTTTTTTCTTTTCTCTGTGAAATTTCGTTTTGAAGTGTGACTTTTGTGAAACGTGTTTCTGTGTATTGTTTATAACTGTATGCATTTTGTTTTTATCACTGTTTACTAGATTAACACTTTTCTCGATTGTGGTTGTGAGTGGTGTTCAGCTTTATTTCACGTTGCTTTTTAAATAAAAATTGTATATTTAAACTAAAATTATGTTGTTTTTTCCCCTTAACCCTATTCAGATAAAATAAGCTGTGCATATTAGATTACTCGTCTTATATTACTGATGATAAAGATCACTCAGTTTTATAACTTTATTTTTTAAGGATTAAGTGTGTCTTTTACTTATCAATTATGATATAACCAATTAACAATAATGAAGTTTTGTAGTATGTATGTGTAATTCGATTTGTAATTATGTTAATTTTACACAAAAATTTTGAGTAATAAAACCCCTCCTATCTCTCGAAATGGTGATGTCATATACAAGTTAAAACTCCTCAATCTATACCGACCAATAAAGACTAATGAAGACAAGTGAAGAATAATTATAACTAACTAATTGATAAATTAATTAATAATGACTGAGTCTCTTTTGCAAAGAAAATACAGAACACTGTTTTTTAATCGTTTGCTCCTTACCGGTAGAAGAAGATGCCTGTGAATTACCGTAATAGCCATTGTTGATATTTTTAACTTTCCATATTAAGTACTTTAACTAATTTAATGGGTCAGATATCATTTTACATATTGATTATGAATATTTAAATTTAGCGACATATTCATCGATGCACCGCATGTTTGAAATATTAAATCAATGTGTATTATGTTGGTAGAGTTTTTTCAGGTGAATATTATATATTTCGCTGCCACAAGGTCTAAGTGGCCTAAGCGCCATTTCAAATTTGTTCAGGAGAAGCAAAAAACTATTTTAATTATGAACATTTAGATTTCTATTTTAAGCTATAAAAATACAATTGTCGTACAACGTTGTATTCTATTCATTCATAATGTCGCATACAACAAAACTACTGTCGCTTACAGCAAATAGTCCTGGTAGAGGTTAAACCAGAAATTGTCGCTTACAACATATTAACCGTTTATAGAAAAAAATATATCACTCCAAAACTTGGACACACGTTAGACCATATATTATTGATAATAATTATGAAAAAAACTCAATTTTCGAAAAATGGCGCTTAGGCCACTTAGACCTTGTGGCAGCGATTTCATTTTATTAGAATACAATATAGGTAACCTTTTCTGCAAAAACGAACTGTTCCCTGATGTAAAATATATTTGCAGATATATACGTTTCCATGTGAGAGATTATATTATTAGTTATGGCAAATTAGATATAGTATTACTCAGTTTATTAATGGTCTAAATTTATACATCTGGTACATTTTTGTCGTACCTAATGGGAATAGCCGAGTGGTTAAGAGGCTGATTTGCGGATGCCGAGGGTGTTGTCGCGGAACAGGTTCGAGCCCACTCTCGGACTCTCCCATTCCTGGCTAACAGCTGTGTTAGTCGAGTGTTTGCGACCCTTAATGGGTTTGTATTGCACGAAAATGATCCTGTAACTTTGTGGCGTGTGTCACTTAGAAAATAAAGATTACAAAAAAACAGTGGAAAAATCTTCTTCTCTATGTAGTTTATTTCAAGATTTATTTATATTTCTTACATTACTATAGCAAATAATTGTCATTTCAACTTTAAGATAAATGGTTTGGAAACCCCACCCCGTGAATTAACAATACTAATGAAATTATTAATCCTGGTCCGTTTACGCGCAATCTACTAGAAATTTATAGAAAATAATTATTACAAATATCCATGTGACATCGGTCACAGAGTCGCTTGTTTTTATATCTTTTGAAAAAAAAATTTAAAAAATTTAGTGACCGCAAAACTACCTAACTTTTCATAATTTGAATTTTAACTATTTATCGTTTAAATTTTCATTCCATATTTTTATCATATATTTTAAGTCAAATTAATTTAGTTATTAAATACATTTCAGTCCATTTTTCGTTATTAAAGTTAAGCAATTATAAAATTAAACAATAAATTAAAACATTAAAGCATCAACAATTTTAATTAATCTAGATTTTTTGTCTACAAAGAAATATAGAAAGACCCCCCCCCCCCTTTGACGAAGGATTGGACGATTTTTTTCAATTAATGTGAACCAATGCTTATATTGTATTGTATATTGCAATTGCTTTCACATTCCAGTCCCGGTGATTCCCCAAAAAACGAAACCGCTTGATAGCAATCGCAGTACAGTGTCCGCATCTAACCTGGCCGACGGCCAAACCTCAACAACTGTGCTGCCTATGGACAAAGTGACTTCTGAAACGCCGTGAGTCCCAAATGTCTACTTATAGTGGGCTTTTTATAGGTCAAGAATAAGTTAGCTCAAGTTCGTCATTTTGCTGAAGGTTGAAATATTTAACGATTGATGCGATATTTAAAGAATCAGGTGTATCGATTAAGTATTATAGATGTTAGATTTTTCTAGTTTTAATGATTATAAATCATCTCGAGACATATTTAACTTTGTAAGAAAGACCCTTATAGAAATACAACAGATCCGAAAGTGTGTTCAGCATTAGTAAGATACAATTAGCTGAATTAGTAGCTTCTCTTATGCTAATTAATACAATAGATACTTAGGAGCCTGCCCGTTGTAAGCAGTAATACAGAAATGACTATTTACTAATGCCCATATTGTTCTTCAGTAATTGTGAGTATAGTATGTAGGGTCGTTATAATCAGTTGTCAGACTGCATTTCTAGACGGTCATCTTGGTCACCTCTCAAAACATGCTTTATTAGGTATCTAAGGCCGTTTATATGTCTCTATGTTCAGTTAATTGATTAAGATGTGGTTAGCGATGAAATTGAAGAACTATGGCAGGTTGAATAATATAAATATAGGCCTAGATGCTGTTATAAGATAGAGTTAGAGAGTTATGATAAGATAATTGATGTGTTAAACACAATACATATTGGTGGAATCATTTCACTTGTTTCACTTCTTTGTTTTACTCTACGTATATATTTTGTAAGATAAAATAAATAAGCAAAAAGATCAGTTTACAGTTAACTTATATTTATATACTGCTTTAGCATATGATTAAAAAAAATTCAAGGATTTAGTTCAACTATATTGGCCGTGTTTATATTTGGAATTAATTTTTGGTAGAATTACTCAATAAAGGTGAGAATCATAAACATTTACGACGTATACGTAAACTATACAATATTCTAACAGTATTTTAGAAAAGGTATACAAACTATTGTATTTTTTGTTTGACAAATCAATCGAAACACAATGCATTCTCTATTATTAAAACTTGATGTTTTTAACAAAAAGATGCAGTTCAATGCAGATTGTTGACGTGTATGTTAATCGTATATTTCCGTATAGTTTGACCAATATAGGCTCCCGTTAACACTAAAAAAGCCAAGGGTGATCAAAACTTAACACATTTCTAAATTGATTGAAATACAAACAAATATACAACTGATTACTCTAAAATGTAGTCACATTGACCATATGGATATTTTTTTACAATGAAAGAATATAAACAAATGGATTAGAATTTAATGAATGGATTATTCAACTGTATATATGCATTCCTTCATTGTACCGTATAAAATTTGAAGTATTTATTTTGTAGTGCAGAATCGATTTAATTTATGCCACTGTTCTCATTTCCTCCACTTGTTGCGGGCTTTTAATAAATAACTTTATTTAATGATTGTTTCAGATCTAAAGATGTCATGCCTTCTCAGATTCAAACAACATATCTTACGCAAAGGTGGTTATGGACTTTATTTATTTGTTTATATTTTATTTAATTATGCCAAATTACCATTTAATTTTTAAATAATAGGCTATATATACAATAAACGCTTGCCTTATTAAAAATAAAAGCTCTAGTGTATGTTAATTTTTCGCACAATTGATGTATTTTTTATTATGAATAGGATTAATAATATTTTTTTGGAAAAACCATAACATTTAAAACAAATTTCTGATTTAAAAAAATTAATGAAAAATTATAATCACTACAATCTCCTCTACATATATATATATATTTATTTATGTATAAATGTTTAGATACATCCATCCATGTATCTATTCTTTTTTGAAAAAAAATTTATGTCGAAAGAAAATTATTATTAAAATTTGGGCTTCACCCGAGAAGATATAGTTTTGCTCCTAAATTTTTTATTTACAGTTTTAATAAAATATGTTGGTTTTTAAAATGTCGTATAGTCCTCTTATAGTTAGTAATAATATTTAATTCATTCATAGACATTTTAGTTAACATTTTTATAAATTGTGAAATATGTGTATATTTTTTATAAGCATAATGAGCATTTTTTATTTGAATTCGGAAGGTTTTATTACGTATCACTTTCATCAATTTCACCGCCAAAATGTGAGTATTTTGCATTTGCCGTAGTGCTAAATAGCGTTGAGAGAGAGAGAGTATTTAGATAAAGAGAGAGATAGAGAGAGCGAGAGAGAGAGAGTGTGTAAGAGAGAGCGCGCGAGAGAGAGAGAGAGAGAGCAAATTAGTGTAGTTTAGCATATTGAATATATTAGTCGCTACACCACATTAACTAGTACTCACCAATTCAATTGAGCCAAATTTTGGTAGGCTGTGTTATAGTGTAAATATGAAATTTTAATTGTAAATTATTTATTGCACATAGACAGATACTATATATATATTATATACATATCTCGCACATCTAGACATGGTGAGAATAAATGTAATATAAAATACAACATATCAATATTGAGATGGACAGGCACTAAACACGGGGACCAGATTACAGCACGAATGAAAACTATGAAGTGGTTTTAAAGTTCATATAAACTTACCTGCAGTAGATGTATTACGGTTAGGCCATCCATTTGTAGTACTGTTGCATAAGTTTGTGAACTCGCAGTAGCGTTTCTCGACCTGGCCCTAATGCTGGGGTTTGCGATGAGTAGATATGATACTGATGTAGCTCTAGTTCCATTTATGTGACTGTATACTATTGTACAATTCAATGGCCAAATTTTAATGCTTATTTTAGGTAAGTTCATAATATGCATTATGATCATTTGTTTGCAACAAATTTGGTTAAAACACACTTTTCATCAAATAATAGACGGTTATTTTTGATTCTGTTATTTGTATCCATTTTATGCAATCATTTCACATTTCCCTATTTGATTCTTTTACGTGTAACTGAAAAATAACTTGTTACGTTTCTGTCATTTAAATAATATGTACTTATTAAAAAATGATAAATACAAATTTTAAATTTATTTAATTTTAGTTAATATTTTAATTGTACATTTGTTAAATATAAATCATTTAATTTTTCCCAAATTTAATTTGATTATTTTTTTATCTCTTTTTTGGTATAATACAGTAGATAGAATAGATGTTTGGTAATTCCTCTTTAAGTAGTGCCGAAATATATCTGGTTTCCAATTAAAGTCCTAGATATAATTGAATTTATTGCGGCAATATTTATTGCAGCAATGCACTATTTATTGCGACAATGCAAATAACTGACACTAATTATTTAATTTTATCCGAATGAAATAAGCGCATTCAATCTTATTTAATAACTGTACATATATATATATGGATAGTATATGCTGAGTGGTATAGTACGTTATTATGAATTATTGAAAAATTCTGATTATATATATAACAGATGAATACTTATTGTTATTGTCAAATGCTTTCATATCATGTTTAGCCAATATATGTGATCAATTGAAATGATTCAATTAAATGGTATTATTTTGTGTATTATAACCTTTACTATTTGTTGCCTGCAATTTTTTTATAAGCATGTAGTTGCTACTAATATTTCTATTGATTAGCTTTCACATTTCATACGTGTCTAAATTGTGTTGTAATATTCATGGGCTGTTAATAACACGCACTAAAAGTGTTGATTTTAAGTTTCATTTACTAATTATAGAAGCAAAATCTCCCATTAATAGTTAGATTTATTTAATTATAAAAATAGAAAAATTATGAAAACAATTTTCGACCTACATAAAAAACAGTAAAGCATTATATTATTTAAGGAAATGTAATAATCATCACCTTTTTATTGCAGTATAGCAAATATTTTATATATAATTCATATATATGTTCCCCATAATGTTATTGTTATGCACTACCTACTCGTCAATAAGTTTCTTTTGTCAAGTGAAAACTCATTTTTCTGTCATATATTTTTCTTTGTGTTAGTATTTTATTGTCTGTGATTTAGTTTGATTTTTGCATTGTTAATTCACTAGAGGAGTGTTTTTTAAAGTCAAACAATATAACATAGTGCATACCTCGAAGTTTGTTTTATTTGTTATTTACTTTTATATTAATTTAGGGTTATTTTTATTGCATTTTCAGTCCTCATGAAGAATTCCACGATGAAGTTCCAATTAGTGATCACATCAAGTAAAAATTTTTGTTTTTATTATCATTTTATATTATTGTAAATTACATTCTTATTATTCTGCACAATTGGTTTATATTTAGCCAAATTCAGAATTTTATTTTAAGTGTGATTTTTAGAATAAACAAAAACTAACATCAACATTTGTTCTAACCAATATTATTTAATAATAATTGTGACTATGCAACTATGGGCCAATTGGCACTGTTATCGATCTAATATCAACACACAGTGCAGCTATGGGCCAATTGACACTGTTATCGATCTAATATCAACACACAGTGCAGCTAAGGGCCAATTCACACTGTTATCGATCTAATATCAACAAACAGTGCAACTATGGGCCAATTCACACTATTATTGATCTAATATCAACACACAGTGCAACTATGGGCCAATTGACACTGTTATCGATCTAATATCAACACACAGTGCAACTATGGGCCAATTGACACTGTTATCGATCTAATATCAACACACAGTGCAGCTATGGGCCAATTGACACTGTTATCAATCTAATATCAACACACAATGCAGCTATGGTCCAATTCAAACTGTTATCGATCTAATATCAACACACAGTGCAGTTATGGGCCAATTGACACTGTTATCGATCTAATATCAACACACAGTGCAACTATGGGCCAATTCACACTGTTATCGATCTAATATCAACAAACGGTGCAACTATGGGCCAATTCACACTGTTATCGATCTAATATCAACACACAGTGCAACTATGGGCTAATTCACACTATTTCTTCTGTGTTATGTATATTGATTTATTACTTTTGATTATTTTTTAATTGATGCATTTCATACAGTTTTGAATAAGATGTAGTATTATGAATAGAATTATTATTTGGGCTATTTTCCAAGGCATTTGAATATTGGCAATAAATTTTCCGCTTAGCGGTAATAATTGTATGTTTTATACTTTATATTGTATATAATTGTTTTATTTAACAACGATGATAGATGGATTTGACTATAATTATTATTTGTTTAATTTAATTTTAATTACTTTCTACAATATTTTCACATTCATGAAAATATCAAAAAATTGAAGTAAATCGATGCTTCGAATAAAATAATATAAATACCATTATCTGGTGGCCAAAGTTGTACTTGATTTTAGTCATAGAAATCGGATAAAGTATAACATATATGTTTTGTCTTTGACTTTTACATATACACTATAATACTCAATTATAGAGTGTCAAGCTTGTTGCACAAATAAAACATATAACATGCTTGAACTAAATTGGCGTGTGTTGTATTTGTTGGTAACATATTATTATTACATATGATTGGCAAACTAATAAATTTAAGACCTGAACATGTCATAACCAAATGAAAATATTGAAATAAAATATCACCGCAATCTATACGATTAAAAACGTACAGACTAAAGGAAACATATAGATAAAATATTTATACGTGACAATAAAAGTTATCATGTTTAAAAGAATTTTTTTATATTTAAGTTGTGATTTTTGAAAGTTAAATTTTTATATTCTGAATGTTGTATTGTAAGTTTCGATTTGTTTCTGGAAATAGTCATTTATTGAGAGAGGAAACTATAAAAGATATAAGGTATAAAAAGAAAAATCTATAATTCTCATGTTCATTATATATTTGTATGATTATAATAAATGATCATGATAATTCAAGAATTTAATATCTTATACGCTAAATATATTTACACTATTCTAGTGCCTCTTATTATTTTAAATTTATATACATAGTCACAAGTAGTACACTAGGGACATTGTGGATTTAAGGGCAGACTAAAGCGGACAATGCCACGGTGCCCCCAGCTCATATGTTTTTAAAAAACTTCTTGGGTTGTGTGTGCGTGCGTGTAGGAAGGCTGGGTGAACAATATTGCCGCCCTGATTCTGAACCTTAAATCCGCTAGTCATTAGCAATTAGTTCCATGCTGTAATATAATTTGTCAGATCATTTTTCAATATATGTTCAGCACGAATATTATCTCATATGGATATAAGCGTAACAGTCATCTAAATATAATCTGTCTTTAATATATAATACGCCTATGATTATTTCTCTGACACAGTACGATGAGACAACAACCCGATGATCTTGCTGATGAACCAGCGACTGAACAAATTGATGGTGAACACAGAATACCCGAAGATCTTGCTGATGAACCAGCGATAGAACAAATTGATGGTGAACACAGAATACCCGAAGATCTTGCTGATGAACAAGCGACTGAACAAATTGATGGTGAACACAGAATACCCGAAGATCTTGCTGATGAACCAGCGACAGAACAAATTGATGGTGAACACAGAATACCCGAAGATCTTGCTGATGAACCAGCGACTGAACAAATTGATGGTGAACACAGAATACCCGAAGATCTTACTGATGAACCAGCGGCAGAACAAATTGATGGTGAACATAGAATACTCGATGATGACATTGCTGATGAACCAGCGACTGAACAAATTGATGGTGAACCCAGAAAAGTTCCCGGTGAACCTGACGAGTTGGAAGAAGTTGTAGACGATGTAGATGATACCGAATTTAGCAAGAATAACACTGAACATAATGTCCTTTCGGTAAGCTAATAAAAATGTTTTTTATTGAGCATTACTAATAAATTATTTTATATATTTTTTAAATACTACTGTTGTGTTTCAAGTAGAATAGTATTATTTAAATTATTTTGTAACAAATGATTACTATATTTAATTGATGTAGAAAAGCGAGTAATTTATATAAAAATAGTTGTTTAGTTAACATTTTAGAAAATAAGAGGTCAAAACATTAACCACAACATGTTATGCTCATAAAGTTATATATTTTAAATGTATCTTGAATTTGAAAATAATTTTCTGAAAATAACTTTTAGCTAGTGCAGTGCATACAATATTCTTGTTTTCGTCTTACGAATTGATATCTGAGAGAGCTCCTATCTAGGAGTACAACTGATGATTGTCTGGAGAAAAGAATACAAGGTGTTGATAATAATATGAGAAAATAAACTGATATCCGTGTGTTTAAATTGACCCTTTTAAATAATTTCTGACCATCGTATTGTAATTTATATAGTGTAATAAAACAAAATACAATTTAACTAATTTTACTAGTTGGGTAATTTATAATTTAGCATAGATATAGGCCAAATATATATAGATATATTTATATTATTTATTGGTAAATTAACTGCATGACTCTGCAGGAACACCAATGCGTTTCAGTTTTCATTGTAGTATAGAATCCCTGGGCTGTAATTAAACCTATATTTGGCGGTTGAGAAAGACTATTTCGTTATCTTTCAGGGTATCCATTTGCACGAAGATAGTTTTGGCAACCGAACAGAGGATGAATTGAGCTCTGGTTTAAAAGCACTTCAGGATTCTGACGGGTTTGTTGACTATTTTACTTACTTACTTTAATTAAATTTTTTTTTTAGTTATTTGCTTATTTTTTATTCCAGTTATGAGTATGAATTGGCGGGTGTATTTTCTGTGCATGACTTCTCGGGTGCCATTCTTTTCGGTCAACTATGTCAATCAATATTAATTGACAATACGTCCGCTACTAAATTCAAAAGTCTACTTAAACTAAATGGCGTTGAGTTCAATATAGGGTGTTAAGTATCGATAATGTTGTTCTCGTGGAAATCGATAAAAATGTATTACTTTAATTTGAAAAAATATTACTAAATACTATATTTAAGTTAAATATACAGTGTAATAATCGATATTTAAATTAAATATAATCGATGTCTATAAATATAAAACATATTTCGCTAATAATAAATTTGACTCACTTATTTAAACATTTCATGAAATTGACGCCTGTGTAATCGGGGTTCTTCAAATCTGTGCGTTTCTTTCAACAGTATCTTTAAGTCTCTATCTCGGTATTTCTACCGGGTCCTCAGCTCTTCTTAAATTCCCGGTTTATATCTAAATCCACTTTTCTACTTTTAGATTGTCTGCTTTTATTAAAACCACCCCCACCCGTGCTTTGTTGTCTAATTTTGCGCAATTGTTTCAGAAACGGCTCCTAAAATGTTATAGTTGTTAGAGATTATCAATACGAGAATTTCTGTCGTCAAATATCTATAACATGTAGCATTTAATACACTTATTCTTCTAAAATCCTATGCCTATACCAATGCCAATAAAATAGTTTCCTTCTTAATGTTAACCTCTACTATATATTGTATATACAACCTGGAACTATTTTAATTTTAGCCTTCGTACAATACAGATAATTTTCTAAATTTAATCTATCTATAATAATATATATTTTTTAAATATATATGTAGTATTCATTGGTAAAAATTAAATATCTATAAAAATTTTAATTTGTAACATTTTATAATTCATGCAAGATTATTGATTCAAATTCATAAATTTAAAGAATAAAATAAGTGGGAAGCTACTATATTTTAATACAATATTAAATTCTAAACACAATATTTTCTTCCCTAAAATCCTTTAATCTTATGTTAAAGCTTCCTAATTTAATGGCTTTACATATTTCCCTGTAGATGAAGATTATAACGGTGAATTTTGGAATCAAGTTATATTTCGTACAATTGTAAATGAATAAATGTTATTTCTGCTTTTCTTCAGCGAGGTGACTTATGAGAGGTTTCTAAGTACTGTCCAGCTGAAAGAATCTTTAACTGAAAAGGAGTCCAACTTTTTGAAAGCTGTTTTTACTCTCTCTTCACAACAAAATCCTCTTGATTTACGTCAATTGGTGCTGCTAGCAGCACTTGAAATCCGTATACAGTTGTTAAGGTAACATTTTGTTTTTATTAAGTATTTACCAATTATTGTATAGATTCCGAATATGCAACCTAACCATTTAAATAAAAAATAAAGTAATAAGGATCTTTTTTATTATATGATAGTGTATATATGTCATACTATTGACACCTTTTAACAGCAGTTATCTGATGTTGTGCTGGATGCATGCATTACCATTGAAGTTGACATAAAATTCATATACTTGATCATGATTTAATGTGATCTCTTACTATCTGACTAAAGTTAATAAAATAGAATTTGACTCAAATATAAGTCTGCAGGTATTCAGATTCACACAGAACATATAGCATTTTGTTTGAATTTTATGTCAATTTAATTAAGCCACAAACCAATGAATACTGTGGGACTTATTTAGCAGTGTCAAATATTTAGGACAAAAGACTGCTATATAATTCCCATTTCTTTATCGGAAAAGGATTAAAGGTATTTAATGTTTTTATTACTTTATTTATATCGTATTGTAGAAAATTCCGATGGGGAGGAGGATCGAATTTTAGGGGAATATATTAGGTTTCACAGAATGTATAGGTCTCTCTTGAGACTGCTTCCTTTCAGGAAATGATTAAGAGATCCGCACGAAGAAGTATTATAAGATATATTCATGTGTATTCCTTTATTTAGTAGCGAAGGCAGATATACTTAGCAGAAGAGGAGGATCGAATTATATGCACGTGTATGTGTTTCATAATATGTAATGTCGACATCTCATGAGATTGTAACAACTTCTATACTTTCAAATATTTAGCGATGTCACCTGCGCATGTTTCATACATTATATAGAATTAAGCAAGATCTCTCTTATTTATTTCAACCTATAGCTTTTCACAGTTCTTTTTTAAAACCGCTATCGAAGCACTCTGAAAATGTACATCATTAGCTGGCATCAATCGCCGTGTATATTATGTTGTTAAATATAGGCGTGGGATTCTCATTTTTCATATTCTTATATTGTAATAAATTAACATGTATTCTGACACATCTTATCATAATTAAGTGCCCCAAAAGCGATAATGGAACGTTTAATAATGGTGCATTGATTGATGGCAATTTTAATATTTTTGAGTGAAAATGTATACATTATTTTACTAAAATACACGTTATAAATAATTATACATAAATCTACATTTTGGAAACAAACGAAGTGATGACATTCAAGGATCACTTTCATAGACTTTGAACGCTATCTTACAGTATAAAATAAGTTATTGATGACAATGAATTATTTGCTCAAATAAATGTTTAGTTTAAAACGATCATAGATCAGTATGCTTGACACAGATGGTATCTTTTAGTGTTTAGAATGCAACTTGATTAATTGACTATTTGATTTTTATTTCCAATAATGTCCATAACGTTTGTATTTTTTGGAACATTGGACTTTTAATGATATATATATAATTAACAATTTCACATTTGGAACTTTGTCAGTCATTGCAAGAATAGTTTACGAGTATTGCAATTTGAAACATGCTTTAAATGCAATCTTCTATAGATCTTCTGAAAACAACTTGATAAGCAAAAAGTAATGCGTATATTGAAATTTGTTAGCATTTATTATAGATCTACAACTTACTATATCAGTGTATATATTTCAGTCAAAATATACCAAATTTAAAATTTAAATATTTATTTTTTAAATAATTGGAATATATATTAGGTTCTAAAACATATTATACATATGTTCATTATAAGTTACCGATATTTTAGACTATTACATTTGATTGCCAAGTATAATAGAGGTACCTTAGAATAATCTTATAATTGTAGTAATCTTTTAGAATAATATAATAATTTTATGGACATATAGTTAATTTTTCTAAAAAATATCAAGACGTTTGGAGGCCGTCTATACACTCAGAGAAACGTACTTAAATACCTGATGCCACCCCCAATTAACATTATATATTTATTTAGATTTATAAATATTTTAATTTAATCTGCTGGCAATTTTGTTTCAATTGATATTGAAATTGATGGATAACATATAAACTCTCTTGTTGCATTTTTTTAATTGGGTAAATATAATTTACATTGAGTAACATAAATTGTTTTGCTATAATATACTAATTTCATAATTTGAAATGAATACTATAACAATGGAAAGTTCATTACACAATGTTCGGTGTTTTTCACTAAATCGGATGAAAGTTGTAATAGTTATAGCCTATACGTGTCTCTTCTGAAAGAACACAATAAAGATACTTAACTTTTGGGTGGGGTTGGCAGAAATGGAGACAATTAGACAAATAGAGTTTGTGATGCTTCAGTCTTGTTTTATTAACTAAGTCTATAGTTAAGCAATTTTATTCGTTACAGCAGCAGAAGTAAAAGGCTGCTATCCCAGAAAATACCCCTTATCCCCCCTCCCCTATATATAATGCTTTTGCTTCTACGAAATGCATCATATTATGGGAAGCCAATGTTTCTTAAATTTCTCCGCCCCCCCCCCCCCCCCTCCTTGGCTGTAGTACTCGATCTTTGCGTCAGTCATCACTATATAACAATATGGTGAAGAAGAAAATATATCCTTCACTTCAAGTTTCCCATATAATCTCCGGATGTACGACACTTGGGGAGATGTCAGAGTGTCTAGTGTCTTCAACATCCGTTCCATTGCAGTTTAAATCATCCTTTCTATCATATACATATATACACACATATACAGTTCTAATAACGAACAATTTAAAAGGATGAGAAGAGAGTCTTGAGTAGGAAACGAGTGTAATTGCGTTTTGTTTTCCTCTTTGCAAAAAGAGATTGAATCGCCTCCCCTTTCTCGCCTCTATTTCCTTCATCTCCTGTAGTCTACAACTTTTACATTGCATGCATTTTCCTGTTCCAAGTAAGCTTTCTCAGGTATCATGCAAGCTTGCACGAAGACATTAATTTTATAACTTGCTTTACCCTAGGATCGTGTTTCGTGCAGGGGTTTATTGCCTATCTCTGCTCCTCCCGGCCTTGCGCGCAGCAATCTTTGACGCAACATTAAAAAAAAAGTTTTGAAACTCTCGCGCAAATATTTTAAGCCAACTTTTCGTTTTACTTTTAACAAACATAAATTGAACTTTTTCTAAATCTCTCGTTTTCTCAAGATGATTGACATTTGTGAGGAAAAGTTTTGAAATTAAATTGAAATGTTTTAACTCATATAATATACAATTTTTCTGATTGCACGATGCATGTATATCCTCTAGCCAATTCTGGACGTCAATTTTGCGTTTCATATTTCTTAGTTGGTTGATAATGTCATGCAGTGATTGCCGATTAGCAAACACTCAATCACATATTTCGCAACTTATAGCTTCCGTTATCATAAATTCTATTTAATCGTATAGATAGGACAATCTGTTGGTCGATTATATTCCTGTTGACCAGTATTTGGGGAAAGTGGTATCTTCCTTTTTCTATATATCTATAAAAGGATGAAAACTTTAATTAAAAGAATAGTCGATTTTTCTTGAGACATCGTGTCGAATAAAAGCAGCAGTGTAATGTATCTAAAGTGATGTTACAATTTTCTTTAGTTTTATTTGTTTGTTGGGTTGTTCTCATTCTTTAATCACTACGTGGACAAATTCGACATTAAATAAGGAATGAATAGATATATTTGCTAAGGTATACAGTTTAATCAATAGAAAAGTTAACGCGTATACTAAACATTAAATAAAGGTTATTTTATATTTCAATAGTTGCAGGATGCACAATTAGTAAGCGTAGGATATTTTATTTATATATAATGTATAACACAACTTCTTTTATTTCAGGGGTGGACACATAGGTGGGGGGTGGGGGGCAGAAAAGTCACCAGCTCTTCCGGCAAATGTTGTCTAGACTACTGAATGAATGTTTTTATATATACTGCACCTATTACATATTCTATAGTTATTTTTTTGTATATTATTATAATATATATGTTTTAAACTTTCTGGAGCGTATAAACATTTTCCTAGGTATAAGATATTACATTTTCTTATTTAGGAGACTACACCATATCAAAAAGCATGCTTTACAGAACACGACATTTTTCTTTTTTCGGCGTTTACTATAATATAAAAAATACAAAGAAATATTTATCTTTTTAGGAGTCAACTCCAAACGCAAGTTATAGGTACTAAACAGAGCACAATGTGTATCTGCTTTATGGCGCCTATATATGGTATAACCTAAAATATGTACAATACATATATATTGTAACAATTTCATATTTCTTTTTTTGACGCCTGCTCCATAAAAATGTTATATATATATATACATTTAGTTGCCTACTACATGACATTAACCTATCTATATACTAAATATAATAGAATAATTATCTAAACGTTAGGTGCTGTATATAATGAAAAATATAAAATTATATATGCAGAACACGACATTTGTATATTATATAGTTTGGGTACATTATACTTAAAATTAATTTTACACTAACTATAACAACGCCGTATTTCTCTATATATTCGTATTGGACGCCTATATACGCCTTAAAATAAGCATGCTATAAAACAATATTAAATTATTTTACGATTTCTTTCTATTAGTTTTCTTATTGAACAGAAAATTTTACTATTTGGGCGCCTTCTCGACAAAAAGTTATTCTATACTATATTAAATTTATAACGTACGTATATTGTATGTAACTAAAATATTTGATATAATTATTAAGATTCTCCATTTGAAAAAAATACTCCATGAATAATATTAAATAAAATGGAAATTTTCTCTATTTAGAAACAACTAATATATCAATTTTATAAATTTGATAAATGTATAGGAATTAACTATATGCGTATGTATGTTCTCAGTGATATATTTTATATTACAAATTAATGAAATATGCGCAATTATAATAGTTAATTTCATTAAGTATTTTGGTCATATTCGATTTCTCTTTTACTTGCTATGCGACAATATAGTGTTTTTAATTTTTAAATAAAATATGAAGAAACTATTCAATAATGATTAGAAAGTTATGTAGACAACATGAAAGTGCTGTGGACGATGCATGATGTAGTCTTTTGAGAGGAACACTTGAATTTGCATCGTGAGACTGCGCTGTGATGAATCAAATGCAATTGAAACAATATAATGTAAAAACTTTAATTAATAGTTATTATTGTTATTGAATCGGAATTACGGTATACGATAGTTTCACACCCGAGTAGTCCAGCGATTACAACAGATAATACAATATCAACGCATAAATTAAATCCATTCCTATATTGTGGGCATATTTATTCAAAATAGTGTCTAATTTAACAAGTGATTTTCGATATAATACACTGTTTTTTTATAAAATATATTAAAAAAAGCCTATATAAATGCTTTGCCTATAATATGTCATTTTATAAAATTAAAAAAAGTTCTGATTGTCTGGTAGTATAAATTAATTGACAATCCAACTATTAACACATTGACAAAATACCCAGTTTGATTTATATTGGTGCAGATGACCTTGTCCGCTATTAATACATTTTTTCTAACAAACAAAGAAAAATGTTAATTTTAATCATTGTTAGAATAATGAATACAAATTGCGCTGAAAAAATCCCTAATCGATCTCTGAATTATATAACAGTCACATATTTTATTGATTTGCTAACCTTTTCTCCATAGGTGCGTGTATTTTTGGGAAAAAAGCGAAACAGTTTTTAAAAACTTTGTAAATTATTCTCAAAAATGTATACGATCCGATTTTGTCTATAAAATGTTCTATACGGTTACGCAGTATCGCCAGCAGCTGCAATTTTAATCGCTTGCGATTTTTTGCTGTTTTGTGCGATTTTGCGATTTGTTAAAATTCTCTGCGATTTTTTAAAAATGTTATGTCCAAAATATTTTTTCGGCTCTTTTTATCCATACTGCATATTTTACACTAACGAAATTTTAGATAAATTTGTCCTGGAATCATATTTTTCTTAAAATTCAAATATTTACAACTTCAAAACATTATTTTTCATTCTAGAATGAAAAATATGTTCAAGAGGCTTTGAAGAAGTTATAAGAGTCAAAAGATTATTTCTGTAAAATGAGAAGCAGCTATGAATGACTCATTACAATGGGCAGAAATTAAATATATATATACATGTTACTATTAAAATACGCCATGTTATATAAGGTTAACTAGGTGTCATTTTTTTCTTCCAATGCGATTTTTTTCTCATTTTGGCCGCTGGCAACACTGGTTACGTAAATGGCTTACACTGTGAATATGTTTGATTTTACACATCGATTGATTGATTATGTATAATAATTTATGCGTTGAATTTTACATAGACAAAAATAAACATTCTTTTAAATTCACCTGTATCATTTAACACTTTTTATTTATCAAAGTGGAAATTTAATATACCTAATATATAATTATGTATCTTAATTGAAATAAGAAAGATGAGACGAACTATTCTGCATGCTGCATACAACAAAAACCTGTAACCAATTGAGAATGAAATTATATTTTTCTTTATTTTATTTTATTGTGAGACCCCAGTGATGAATAAGTTCTGTATAATATTTTGTATTGATGTACGTCAACATATGATTGGCATGCAAGTGGTATAGTTTTATGAAGTGATAGTACTTGCATACATTCTAATCAAATCCTCCACATCACAACAAAAAAACAAATAAAAAAGAAGAACCAGAAATTGTCAAAGCGACTGTCAAATAGGAAACAAATTTTTTTAATAATATCAAGATGGTTCAAAGGATAAAATAAACATGCATGACTAAACTCCAGAAAGGTCAAACAAAAGGAATGAGTTATCATCAAACTACAAATATTATTTATAAACAAATTTTACAATCCAAACATAGCTTGCTTGTACTGTATGTGAAACAGACATGGAGTGATAAGATGGCAAGTCAAACATGTGGATTTAAAAGTCAAATCCAAAAAACAGAAGTGGAGTCAAATCCAAAAAACAGAAGCCTAATTTTTGACAGACCGGATCATATAGAAAACACGTGTAACAACTGATATTTATAATGAAAAGGGAAGAAAAGATGAGTAAACGCAATGGTGCGGGACTTTCGATATTGAATAATATTACACAAATCTATATTATAATTATTATGTGCTCTCAAAAACATTTAATTATTAAACTTAACTTGCCTATATTTTTAAATATATTTATGTATTCTTTCATTTCAGTTCTCAAATTAAGGAATCTTTTGAACTATTAGCAGCAGAACACATTTCCGAAGTCATTACAACACAGGTGGTAAGTAATATAATTATCACTACGATGTGTTATAATTTTTTTTTTTACACTTATTTATTTCCCTAAATTACAATTACAGATGGTTTTTAACAAGTGTGATACACTGCTTATGGGGGAAGTACCCTTAAATGTTTTGACTCCTGCTCTTCTATTTGAGACATCAAAAGACATAACCGAGTCGTCCAAAACCGAAAAATTTTTGCAAAATATTTTGAAGGATTCGAATTGGGTAAGATTTTTTTGCAGGATTTTTTCAAAATTGACTCTTTTTGAAATTATTTAGGAGTCTATGAGAAGCCATTCAATTAGAACTAATAAAACAGTTTAAATATAATTCTTTCTTCATACGGATGACACGTGTGGCAATAAATAGAACGAATATGACTCATATTGAAATACATAATATATCTTTGTACAATGGTCTAATATTCCAAAAATAATTAATTTTCAGTGTATGTACCATTTTGTGGAGTTCTTATATAACACACGTGCAGAAGAGCCATCGAGCCCTACCCCTCCCCTCCCCCTCCCCCTCCCCCTCTTTCCTCCATCATGACATTCTCCATCTAGCAGGTTGTAGTATATCATTTTAAAAAGTAGTACAACGAAGCGATTATTGAACTACGCTTATAATAATCCTTTAAAATGTTACAAATTAATCCAACATTGTAACAAAAAATATAGCTTCTTGAAAATATATACAGAACGGCCTATTAATCATCAGGCAAAATATTATATGTGTGTATACATTTTAAGAATTATACCTGAAGATGAATTAATTTATAAAAAGGTTAATTTTTAATTCAATCATTTTTGATCATTTTGGATTCTCTCTATATTGTGGGTTAATTATTTTTTAAATGAAAATACCTCTCCAAAAATTATTTATAATATATATATATATATAACGTACAACAAGTGAGCTTTAAAATAATTAGGATGAGTTAAAATATTTTTATAATGAAGGAAGTAATGTTCTATAGTTATTCTGAGTAAATATATCCTACAAAAAATTACGAAATAATTTTAATTGTAAAATATATCCAAAACAAATATTCAGTTCGTCGTAGTTTTTACTTGTTTATCTAAACTATAAAGTTAATGTTGTGGATTTACATGCTTTAATGTTGCTTTAATATATAGTAACTTGACACATATACATGAAACTGCTGTTATATTACCGTAATTATAATACTTATTAGCAGGTTCTAGTACGTTTATATATTCTACCTCACATGCAGGTTCTGTAGTACGTTTATGTATTCTACCTCACATGCAGGTTCTTGTAGTACGTTTATGTATTCTACCTCACATGCAGGTTCTTGTACGTTTATGTATTCTACCTCACATGCAGGTTCTGTAGTACGTTTATGTATTCTACCTCACATGCAGGTTCTTGTAGTACGTTTATGTATTCTACCTCACATGCAGGTTCTTGTACGTTTATGTATTCTACCTCACATGCAGGTTCTGTAGTACGTTTATGTATTCTACCTCACATGCAGGTTCTTGTAGTACGTTTATGTATTCTACCTCACATGCAGGTTCTTGTACGTTTATGTATTCTACCTCACATGCAGGTTCTTGTAGTACGTTTATGTATTCTACCTCACATGCAGGTTCTTGT
>JAUZND010019674.1:0-25931 GCA_034780555.1 Coelogynopora nodosa | reverse complement strand
AAAAATCAATAAATGCGGCACTGACCTGAGGAATTTTGAATCACGTGAAGACTGAAAGATATGGAGTTGACGGGTGCGGCATTAATTCCAAAGGGGAATTAATTGGAATTCCTTTGGAATTCCTTGGTGGAAATCGCGCCCTGATTGGTAATTAAATAGCGCCCGCATTACGATTAGAGGCTAATTCATGTACAGCAACATTGAGAGTAACGGTCGGCATGAACGGCGTTGATGTTACACTCATCCATCATTAGACACGAGGGGTAAAATCAATAAAATGTATTTGAATGATTGGGGTACCTCTGATCAATTTGTTATAATTACTATCACATTTCTTATACTTGACTTAGTGGGAATAGCCGTTGAAATCAGCCTGATCGTGACCTTGAATTAGTCGGAAACGACCTTGACCTTGTTTAAATCGGCCAATAGGAAGCCATAGTAACCAAAATGTCACAGGGGGGGGGTCATCGAAAAAATCCATTAAAAAAAATCGGTCAAGGTCATCGAAAAAAAAGGGTCAAGGTCACGGGGGTGGGGGGTGGATTTAAGGTCCTCCTTCTCTATTACTCTTTAGACAAAAAATGTGTTGCATATGTGAAAAGTGGTTTTTGTTATAGTATACAATTTATAGGAAACACAATGGAATTTTAATATTATCATTCAATAACGAAATTTGTATAACACTCAACTATTTTGGTGTAGGTATCACACATTTGAAGTATTTAACAAACATTATTTATATAAAATTAAAATAATTAATATAAATATATATTATTTTGTGTAACCAACTTATTATTTTAAAACGCACAATTATAACTACATTGTATATAAAACACATATAATCATTTTAGCTAAAAAACAAGTGTTCAACATGAACTCAATGTGAATAATCGTAGTTCATATATAACACAAAGGTTTTTGACATCTTTGAAACTGCCATATTTAGTGGTTGGTGTTAAAATTACACATTTTTCTAATAAACGGTTGTAATGAAAGAAGTATATGCCACCTATCAATATAAATATTTAAGACAATGTAGAAATGGAAGTTTCCCATATTTTAATATTATTGGTTTGATCACATTATTAATGTCAACGACGTCAGCATTAAATTGTTCATTTTAATTTTACCCCTATCTGTTAAAAATATCCACTAAGAATATCTGTTATTAAGAGTTCGCGAAACAAAATATTTTCTGAGTAAAATAGTATGATTGTGACATTTGATTTACTTATAGTAATCCACATTTGATGCACAGCAACACATATTTTCTCGATAAAAATGAAAAATGTATAACACATAAAACATATTTTGTAATAAAATTGTTCAATATATGTGTAGTATAGGAAGAGTGGATTCTGGCACACCACTTGACCTTTGACCATGATATTTGATCTTTGACCCCCCTACCCCTTTCCTCTACCCCTCAAATTATATTAAAATAACATTTATTAGATAAACATTTAGAATAGCTATCAGCTATAGTGTACATTTTTTGAAAATCGGTGAAATTTAACGAAGTTATAAACATTTTAGTGATTTAAAGCTGAATAAATCAATTTTTTATTTATAATCAAATGAGCAATCAGAATCCATTAAGACAATATATAACAAAACAGCGTCTGTATGAGAACATCTACATAAGATAACTCATAAACAGATAAGATGATCCAAAAAATATACACTTAATACAACCAACTAGATAGTTGATAAACATAACCTATATCTGTAAAAGTTTTATGATTAATAATTGTACTATTTTATGTAAAAAAGCTATTGTCCGAATTCCGTACACTTACTGCGTGTACACAAGATACTGTTTAACGCACGAGAGCTTACTTCGATCAAGAATTTATTGTTACTGTTTACTCTTCTAGCATTTAACGCAAAAGAATTTTTACTAATACGGAAATATTCTTCAAGAAATCGATGAGCTACAACACTGAAAAGACAATTTGAACTAATTCTGCACAAATACCGACGAAACAAAATTCCCAAAGTTGCCTTACTGAATAGATATCAATTAACACAAGATATCAAACAATAAATTAAATTCAAATCAATTAGTCCGATGATGAGGAGGAAACATCAGTAAAATCGATGGAGGATATTGTGGTCTGGTTGTTACATGATTGGTTACGACTACCACTAATAGAATAAACAAAGAAAATGATACGTAAAAAGTCGTTGCATAATTACATTCTGAATCTACTTGGTATACAGAGTCTTTAAATATAAAGATTAAAAAACATTCAGCGACATCTTTTTAGAAAAGTATTATTTTTGATTTTTGATATATCTATAATGTTATATAATAAATATAAAATCTATATATTTTATTCCTCCATCCAATGTCTACATGGTATTTAAAAAATATTGAAAGGACAGAGTCGTCAAGAACTTTAAATTATGTAGAAGCCTTTTAAGCGAATATTATTCAATTTTATTAAAACGGTCAGAATTTATATAAATCCAGAATCTATATTTTTTTAGTTTTTTTTAATTTATTTTTTTAGTTTTTTAGGAATCAATGATATTGCCAAATTGGAAAAAAAATTGTGAAAATTATAATAAATTCAAAAAATTATTTAGAAAATATTATTCCAATAAAATATTAAAATTTATTATGTTTTAAGTGCGCACCGTGGGATCTATAAACTGTTTTAAGTTGTTTCAGGTAGATTCGTTAATTTTCAACTTATAACAAAAAAATCGACACACTGAACAAATCTCTAAGACTTTTTGAAAATACTTATTATTGATATTTATATTTATTAGCTCATGTTTGAAATTTTAGCTTAATCGTGTGTAAAAGTTTTATACTACATATAATGAAACAAATTAAGAATATTTTTCACACCGCCCCCGTTCGGCTGAATTCTTTCGTTAATACCAAATTGTCGATTGATAAAATGTATATATATATAAATAAATAAAAAATATATACATAAATCGCATCAGGTCTTCAAAACATTCAGCCGGCTATAACTAGGATACATTTTATTAATTGAATTGTATAAAATAATGTTATACTTATAAACAAAACTATTAAAAAGCATTATTATATATTTTTTGATATTGAGGATGCGCTAAAGACGTTGCTTATAAAATAATAATTACATATTTTCTACTATAATTTCGTAGTATCCTATACGTAGCCTATAGAATTTTATTGGACTTACATCATATTAATGTACCACGTTATCACAAATATTTATATACTTTTTATTATATTATTACATGTAAACATTTCAAAGTTCAGCACTATTGTTTAGTCACATCTTTTTATTTTTATAAATTATAAATATCTATTGTTACACGTGTTCTTCTTCTTTATGATACGGTCTGTCACCAGTTATTCTACTACTTTCAGGATTTGACAAGTTGTTTTTTAAATCACCCTGTTTGACTGGCCATCATCACACTTTTTATCGCCACCAGCATCACTTATATATTAGAGTACAAGCTAAGCTATATTTGGATTGTAAACATTTAAAAATGAATATTCATGGTTTGATGATAACACATGATAACACATTCATTTTGTTTGACCTTTCGGAGTTAAGTTATTCATGAATGTTGTTTATTTTTCATTTAAACCATTTTAATTAATATTTTTATTTGTTTTTTGCATGGTGGAGTTGAGGAATGGAATAGAATATTGTTATAATTTACTATTGAGTTAATCTTTGAGTAACTAACTTGTCGAGTGACAACACAATCCTGTCAAACACTCCCAGAAATGTAATTTTATCACCAATTTATTATCTTTTATCGCATTAAATTTAGAAATTTATGGTTATTATTATTTTACTGCAGAATAAATTACTACAACTTAAGGGGTATTGCGATGTTTTCATGCGCATAACTAAATACTAGATCTTATATTCATATTCTTGCAGTATATACCATATTGTATAAAACAATATACAGTGTAGAAATTTGTATCGTTATCAATTTGAAACAATAGGTATTTCAACTATTCGTCATTCACATATTTTGGCGTGGTTCTTGCCAATTTACTCTGTAATACAGTGCAAACTACTCTATTCCTTCTCCATTCTATCAAATAGGGTGAGTTGATGTGACTGTCACACAATTTTCTGAGAAAATCTTCTCCTAGAGTTATTGATTTGTGACGGGGGTATCTTGCCAGGAGCCTTTAAACCCATAATCGACTTTACAAAGCTAAGTATTACTATTTTGTCGCATTGCAGGTGCCCACAGATTTCAACAAACTCACTCTATAATATATACATTGCTAGCGCCAAGATGGATTTCTACAAGTTGGAGTGTTGCATTATAATATTTATATGTATCTTTACGATTGGACTTTGTCAATATCAAGGTAATTAAAATATTTTATAATTTAAATGAATTTGCAAACTTTTATTGCAGAATCATATCAATATTATACTAAATGTAGAGTTAATTTATATAATTATAGTGTTTTACGATAAACATTTATGGACATTTAATGTTCTATGATTGTCTTAAATGTTTAAATTTATTTTGAAGTTATTTTTATAGAAATGGAAGTATTATACTTTGAATAACACTAAAACATTTTTAAAATTACAAACGGAAAAATATATAACAATTAAGTAACACAAAACGTTAGAATCGTATAGTGATACCACATCGAAAAATAACATCGATCAGAGTAAATTGTACTGTAACCAAAATAAAAATGCTTTCCAACACACATTGCAATTGTAATAAAATATAAAAATTTTCATTGAGAAAAATATTGAAATATACGTTCTAATGTATTTAATATAAAATAATTTTATTTTAATATAAAAAACTTTACCCTATTAATGTCACTTATATTTTTAATGTATATTTTTTCTTATAAAGATGCTGACAATTTGCTGTTGTGTTAGCATTTATTATGAAGATTCAATTAATGCAAAATATATAAAATATAAAATATTTATTATATAAAAACGAAATATTAAAAAAATCTTTATTTTGTAGAAATTCAATTGGAATCCGAAGAAATGTACCACACGCAATGTATTGTCTGTGACTCCTACACCAGTCCCATAACTTGCAATCCTTGGGACCATTACACCCACATAACAAATTGCTCGGAAGTCGAAGGCATCGATCCATTTCAACCACAGTCTTGCAGAAAAATTACTCAATACAGTGAGTGAATATTATATTTGTAATAAAGTTTATTTCAATATATGATCGCGTTTTCAAAAATGTTAAAATATCTATCTAATAGGGTAAATTATAAATTAACATATACATTTACTCGAAAAACTTACCAAGACAGGCAAAGGCTTGGAATTCTTCAAAGTGGCATACTCCTACTGAGATCTTGGAAAAATTATATATTTTTTTAGAAAAAGGGTTTTTTGTATGTTGTGTATATCTGCAAAAAAGTTTTATAGGTAATATTGTCGATGTGCTTGGTTTTCGGAGGTAATATAATGTTTTCTGAAGATATTGTGTTTAAATTTGTGTTTGGGGTTGGTGATGTTTGCATTTTGAAAGTGGTGGTGGTTTGGATGTGATGGAGTATAGCGATGTAGGGGTGATTGGCTGGATAGGAGTGTATTGTATGTGAAAATAGGAAGAATGTTGGTTTCGTGATGTATAGGAGATCAATGATTGTGGCGAGGGGGCATATTGTGGAAATCTAGAGGGCAGATTTTTTAAATACTGTTTTAAGATTACGTATGTGAGTGATGGCGATGGAAGGGGTCCACATTTCGCGGATGTAATTTACGATTTGTTATTTTTAAAAGTGATGGATGTTTTGCGATAAGAGTGATGGTTTTTAATGCGATGTTTGATGGTGGACTACAGATTGTTAGACTTGGATTTGTAGGCGAAAGATTTGATGAATATGATCCAGCTATTTCGATTGTTTATGTTTGTTTAAGAATGATTGGATTTGAGTGTTGAGTTGGGAATGTCTCTGTGTGTGGGGTGGAGTGTGCGAATGCAATCTCTAATAGAGATGAGGTGGGTTGTGTATTTGGATCGGAAAGAAGTTTTTTGACGTGTTGCTGGTTGGTGGGATTGAATATGTTATTGGAGTTTGATGGTGAAGTTTGCTGGACAAGATAATGTGGGTGGGATGTAAATGTTGTGTATGGTGATGATTTGATTGTGTATGTGATTGCTTGTGTTCGTTAGGTGCAATGAGGGCTGGTGTGACAGGGGTAGAGGACGGATCTTGTCAGAGTGTTGTGTAGTTTGGAAAGAGTGAGGTGCGAAAATGTGGGTGTAGTTTGCTTTTTTTGTATGCATTCGATGTAATATTTTTGTTTGTTGAGGAGGAGGCTAATTTCATCTTTGGAGTTTAGTATGCCATTTGTCAGTGGTTTTTTTGACAACTTGAGTTTTGTTTCTTCTTCGGCAGTATGGACATGAAACGCAAAGAGTACGACACTTATAGTGACGGCACAGTACTAGAGAGCTTAAGTGGGATCTGGCCAGTCTCAACCGATGCAGCGTGATGTCTCTTGAACTATAACAGCTTTAAATCTTCTGACCATGACTAAGAATTGTGGTTAATGTTTGTAGACTATGGAAAGATATTTGATACAGTAGCCTTTGTCGGACCTTATTTAACTTCGGAGTGCCAAAAAATGTGGTTTGAATAGTTTAAACTCTATGTATCGGACAACTGGTACTGTAAGAATAGAGAATGATCACATTTACACATTCCAATTTGAAAGGGGTGTAAGAGAAGGATGTCTACTGTAACCAATGATTTTGAACTTTTGTGGAGAACAGATCACTCTAAATGTAGAATGTACTATCTATCTAACCAGGGGGAATCATAGAAGAACGTTTTGTATGGAATTTAGGATATTCGGATGGTACCACCTTAATTGTCAAAAATTAAAAAGAAATTAGAGAAAGAAAGTGACAAATTTGGTTTAAAGATCAATGCTATAAAAACCCTTGTTATGACCACATAAAGTGATACCTAGGAAATACTCAATAGCATAAAGATAACGTGCAAAGAATTCTAGAGCAATATATGCAAGGGAGGACCCGCGAACACACCGGTGCGTGTTAAGAAAGGCAACTGCGCAGATTCAATGAAACTTAATATAAAGTTGGTGTTTCCTCTGTGCAGCAACCAGCAGAGATTGACGGAATAAAATTGTATCATCAGACTTTAATATGTATTTATTCATCAAAAATTAATTGTTTGCATTAACAATAATATAACATTCAACCTTTATGTTAGGCCTATAACCATATTTTTGTTCTCTTATTTTAATTTTTAATGCTATTATATTATCGTTTAATTACTAAATTTAATTAGTTTATTTATTTAATTTATTAGGTTTTTCTACGTTATAATTTAATTAAATTTATTTTAATATAAATAATATATTTAATATGTATTTTTATTTTAAAATATAATTTAACTAAATATAATTTGTACATGGAAGCCTTAGTAGACAGATTAAATTTAGCTTTTACTAAAATTTACAATCTTGAGTATTCATCATACCGTTATTAAATCTTACCCGTATACATCCCACTATTAAAGCACAATGGCTACAATGCAGCTACAGAAGGCCTATGTTAGGTTGCAGGCTGGCTTCTCTTTTATTTGAATAATATATTTTTAAAGAAATTTAACATTAATTTGGGTCTTACTATTAACCTGCTTATGCTACAGTTATAGTGGCATATGATTTTTCATCAGTGTATTTGCTCATAATAGCATTTTAAAATGTTTTAATGTCGTGTTGTATAATGATATATAGTGAAAAAAGTTTTATTTAAATAATTAATAATAGGTACTTTAAATATTAAATATTGATAACAATATCGTACTTTTAAAAACATAATTTTTAAATATATCTGATTTTTTTAAATGATTTTGATTTTTAGTTAAAAATGATGAAAGAATTATTCGCCAATGCAGCAACATAAACACGGAAAATGTGATGAAATGTTTTGATCGTGTCGGAACCCACAAAATCAAAATGCAATATTGCCAATGTCGCGGGGATATGTGCAACAAAGCGAATTCACTTGCAGTACCTTTCCTGTCAATTTTGTCGATTCTTGGATCTATCATTACCACTTACAATATATTTAACTAGATTTTCTGTAGTTTCAAACTGCATGGGTTCAGATCATCCAGTGACAAATTAGTAATAGTTGATATTAGTTTTTCTTTATAGCTATATAATCATTATTTCTTTCTATTTTTCATTGATATACTTTATTTGATTGTTTTTGGGTGGACATTGGGGTTCCATTTAGTCTAGATGAATTGTCTCTGATTTGCACCATTTTATGTGTCTTTCTAAATTTGCTCAACCATTTTTATGCTATTGCTCCATTATTCTATCTGCATATCTTTTGCTATTACATTTCTTTAATTAGTGTGGTCCATATGCTTCTACTAGCCATATTATGTTATATTTCAAGTGTACCTATTTACTTAATCATTGTTCTTGTCTAGTAGAAAAATAATTTTTGACTAAATAAATATAAACAAACAAAAATTGAATTTTTGATATGTATTCTGCGTTTTTATAGCAATTAAAAAACGATAGTAGACATACACATATTTTTTGTAATTAGCAATTAGATAATATATGTATATATTACATGGAATAATATTATATACAGAATCTATTTTCATTTGAAGCATTTTTCATGATTACTTTCGTAACGAAATATGTCAAAATTGTTGCGCATTTGATATTTGTGGCATATATTTAGCCAGAGATAATATACTGTATAAAGGACATAAAGATTATCAAGGATGTATAAATAGTAAATTACCTATATGTATATATTTGTATATCTATGAACATAATATGTGCGTGCGTAAGATGTAATAAATATATAGATGTCAGGGGCCGATCGAGAAATTTCACATAAGGATGCACAATATCCAAAGGGCGCAAATTTGTTTTCGAATGTTATAAAATTTCTAGGGATTATACTACTGCAAACCTGCCAACCTTTCAATAATCTAAGTCATGAAATTAGTATAATATCTCCACTCATGTATGGTGAGGAGAGCAGCCAAACTTCTAAATGAGTATGTAGCGTTGACATATTTTGTATTTTATAGCTAAGAATGAATGCATCTAAAAGGCTTGGAATTGCTTTATATCAGAACTGTATAAAATGCAATCGCGCGAAGCGCAAGATTTTTTGGAATTCTACAGAATGAAAATGACGGAAAAGTCATATCAAAATTTTCTACAGTAATATTTTAAAATTATCGGGACATTTGCTATAATATCGGAACAGTAAAAATCGCGTAAAATATCGGGACCATGTCCCGATGAAATGCACACTTGTCAAGTCTGCCACTGTTTTCAGTACTTTAAGGACGCAATACTACCTCATAGGGGGGCACTAACTGACACTCGTAGGGGGCACGTGCCCCCTAGACCCCTAGATCAGCCACTGAATGTACTGTATTTAAAATATAAAATTTTAACAGAATGATTGACACGTTTGGATAGTCTTCTCCACAACATAGTTTTTTTTACAATTTTTATTCTGTAGGTTAAAAACTTCTATTATATAATAATCAAAAAAGTTTATACTATTTATAAACAACTGAGTTGCAAATGTATTTTTTTATTTAGTGGACTACTGTTTTAAAAAATCTTTGGCCGAAACTTTTGAACCATTGATCTTATTAATATGCAGATATCGTTTTTATCAAACCTTGTTTTGAATCTTAGATATTTATATACAATATATATATTTCACATATTCTTGGAACAGTACATGGCACAAGACCTATAATATAATATAATATACAATATTCATTGTTGAATGTATCAATTATAATTTCAACATTTCTTATTATTATGTAGTGTTGAATGTACAACTTCAATTATTTAATATATATTGTTTTATATATATATATATATTATTTAAAAGTCCATATGTACTATAAATAATAAGTTATCGTTCGCACTATTGTAAAATGCAATATATGCAATATACGATCTATTGATCGTACTGTTATACGATATGAAATAAGCTCAGTACGATGCATGGTTGCCAGAGATCAGAAGATTAGAAGTATAACACCCATTAGCTGAAGTAAGAAAACTACACCCAAATATAGCAAGCAGTCCACGATGCTCTAAGACTGCAGATAATAAATAATTCATGACAAGCCTTCTCAGAACTGTTCCACCCTCAATATATCGACACCATCAAATATGTATAATAGACGGCATTGATTCACGGAGTCATCAGGTTGGGATACGGCACTATTTAAAATAGGCGAAAACAACTACGGAAATAATTTTAATAAAAGACATTGTTGACGCAAATTAATCAATTAAAAAAAAGCCTCAATTAGTTGTTGGTATGTACGGACCATAATTTAATGATTGAATCATGAAAAAAACTGAACCAAATTGGTATGGACGTTCGCTGAATTCACTACCACCTTCGAGAAAAAAACGTATACAGTGAGTCATTTCGTGTATTTATTATATTTTACCAAATAGCATATAAGCTAAATTCGATTTATTGTATAATTATATTATATATAGGCCAGGGTGAGTCAAAATTTCCGTCCGGTTTTCAAATACACAATTTTTGTTTTTAATAACGTGGCCTATACGTAATAATACACTGCGACATCTTTTTCTCGTATAGTTCTACATAAATTATTATTGTGTTACTAATCTTCGCCTTTAAAGTATTAACAAATTCTAATCAATTTGACTAAAGAAAATTGATGTTCAAAAACTGATGTTCAGGAAGGATTAAATAATCTAGACCGAGGGACAAGAACTCGCACTCTCACACTCATTAAACATGTTGTTGGTAAAATGAACATACTACACTGACGAAGATAAAAACCTATGTATTTTTTAAGATCGGCAATAAAAAATGTAGCTAAGAAAAACAAACAATGGCAATTTGAAGGACGTAAAATGCAAATAAGGACGTAAAATGCTTAACAAATTATATTAATATATCTATATTTTTCTAAAATGTTATAATATATTGTAATAAGTGAAAGTGTAAGTGTAAATGTTTGTGCCCACCAAACGCGACACGACACGATGCGTCACTCCGCAAAAAGTTGAAATACATACTTTTAAATGAGCTTACGCCCACCAAGAGCGACGCGACACGGCGCAGAAAATGGAAGTTGAAATATTTCAACTTTTTTGCGACGGCGAGCGACGAAATGAATAATTTTATTTAAATAAGTGTGTTGAAAGTTATTCCTGATTATGAATATGCAGTAACTTATTTAAAAACATTGAAAAGTATTCCTTTTTATTTTATAAGTACGTTATATACCGTACCACATTTAATAATAAACATTTAATAAATAGTGTTTCATCTTTTCATTTTACTAAATATTAATAAAGACATTTTAATTTAAAATACAAAAATTTGCTCTTATTTATTTTAAGAATCTTGCAAATATTATTACAATGATTAATTATTGTTGATGTGTAATATCGATTATTTTATTAAATAAGTAAATTATTGATTTTAATTATTATAAGAGACCTTTCAGTTGATAGCAAAATGTAAAGAAGCTAATTTAACGATGTAATTACGGATATTAGATTATTTATGCAGAAAAAAAGTGTAAAATCCTTTGAGTAATATCATCATTCTTGTCACCACAAAACACAAAATTAATATGGATATTATATACACCACATTAAATTGGAATGGCTTAACTGATTAAAAAACTATTTCATATAATTCGATAATATAATGTAGAAATATTCTCTCTGTGTTTAACGCACACTTTTAGATATTCACGTAAGATATATGTATACAATATATTTAATAACTTTTAAAATAAAAATATCTGCAACTTATGCATTCAATTTATCCACCTAGATAAATTCAAGAAGTGTTACTCACTGCTTTTAAAATAAGCGCGTTTTAAAACTGTCGTTATATCCTACAATGGTTATGTGTCTGTAATATGTTGATTTTAAAGATAATACTTCTAATAACTGTTTTAGATAGATTAATTCATATTTAGCTATTTAATGGTTCCGTATGCCTTATTATGACTACATTGCCAAAGAAACTCTTTCATCATTGCTTTCATCTTTTATTATGCATACATCAAAGAAATATAATCACGCACCACAAAATATTACCCGCGAAATATATCTTTCTATTAATATATTTCAATTACGTATTTAATACAAAACTGCGTTACATAAATCTAAAAATATATCCTCCAAAGTAAAAAGGAAAAATAAAAGGTTTACTTGGATACGTGACTAATAAATAAATAATCCAGTTTAATTCTTTAATGTTAATTTTAGACAATACAAATCAGTAGTATCAACTTAATGATAGTAAGTTTTATTATCTGTGTATTCCTCATACTAAATTGATAGAGCTGCTACATTGAATTTTTTAAATTGTATTTTGTTTAGCGAATTATCTGTCACCCATTCATATATATAAAATGACCAGTGACGAGGTCACATGATGGCAAATTTATAACGAAGACATAGTAATCTCTCTATGAGAATCATCAATTATTATAATTAATAAGATTATTTGTTTACTGTTTTCTACTGTTTTTACCATTACATATAATGCAACCTATGATATGTTTAGATTAGATAAAACTTAAAATTGATCCGAAATATTGCTAATATGTTTACCATACGTAAGAAAATTTCGGTTCAAGTATGTCTTTCCTAGCCTGCTTTTTAATTGAAATCAGTTTTTTACTAAATGGTCAATAATAAAACATCATTCTGATCTTGATGGTGAGGGAACTACAATTTACATATTCTGAAACAATTTAAAGATTTTAATGTTTGTTTATTTAGCACAATTTTTCAGCTTCTCATTTTATCTTTAAATAACTTTACATCTTTTTGTTTGATCGCTGTAAAATAGTAACACATATGAAAACAATAATATAATCACATCAGTCATATTAGTCATCACGTATATGATGATTAATATCAATAATTTATTATTAATTGTATTGTGTTTACACGATAGAAATTAAAAAAACATATGACAAATATAAAAAAATAAGATATCATTCATGGGTGAAAGACTATTTATTTACATTTGTTTTTTTACGTTTCTGTTGCATTATTGACTAACCAAACAGAGGTTGTTTGATCTCAGGTATATCTTTAAAATAATGACAGTAAACGAAATTTGAGAAATGTGTTTCACGCACCGAATTAATTACCACTTGACTTATTCGTCGAGGGTATATACGTGTATAACATTAGTAAATTCTTGCATATCATTATTGGCATCTCATGTTTTTTCGCAATATAAAATTTACCAGCACTTGTGCTTTAATTACTGTGTGAATGGAAGTTGTACGGAATTGTCGTGCTCTTTCAGAGTATACACAAAACAAGATGCCAAAAGTTTATCAGTATTATTGTTTACCTTCCAGAAGTTCAATGTCTGTTCACGAATTTATCACCACTCAGGATGATAGCGAAGATGCATGTCCAGAGCTCCAATCCGTTTCCTCTAAAGTTTCCTTGTTTGAAAATATGAACAAGACCAAATCACCAACTCCATCTTGGCGCAAAAATCTTCCTACACGTGTCGAAAAGAAGAAACAAAAACCAGTTATATTATTGTCAAATAAAAGTATCGAAGTATCTGATTCTCAAAGTTCTAAACTGTATTCCACAAAATCATCCAGTCCTATTCAAAATCACGTTGAACGCAAAATAACCCCCTCCCAAGTTGTCAAAAAGCCTGAATTTGTGTCGATGAAACTTCCCTCTAAAGGTCCGCTTCCCGATCCTGACAATGAGGTTTTGACAATTAAAAGGTTGCCAGGGGAATTGGTCGGCATGGACGTAGCTTGGCACGGATTCGGTCCGCAGGGCAGTTCCGGTGGAGCCTGGATTGTCAAGTCGGTTCAGCCCAAAGGCCCTGCGGATAGAGCGTCCGGAGGAGCCAGCGGAGTTGCTGTAGGTGATCAGTTGGTTGCTATCAATGGCCGATCGGTGATTTCGCAAGGCGGCTCTGACTTTATCCAATCCTTCTTGAAATATTTACCGCTCAAAGCGGAATTAACTGTCAAACGCGGTTTTTACGCAAAGCGAAAGCCGGGAACTCCGCCGCCGGCAGCTCTGTCAAAACCAAGTCCAATGCAGTTGAAGGATGGTGGTGACTGGGAAGTGTTTCAGCCGGAACTGATTGAAGCTCCACTTTTGAACGATCCGAACATAAATCCAAAAGTGTTGTCGAAGTCAGACAGTACGAAGGTGTTTAGAGACACTGGATATGAACAAGTTTCTCTAAACATTTCGGTGTTGAATGTTAATTTTCTTGGATTAGAAATACGACGTGGGCTAGACGAATTAAACGCATTTTATCAGGTTGGTTTCGACAATAATTATTGTATTTGATAATGCTGCGGATAGCTTAAAAAATAGGAGACAGACACAGTTAAAAAAAACAGTAACATTAATTGAACGAGAAACATGTATTGTAAAATATTATTTGTAATTGATAAATAAAAAGAAATAACAATTAGTAAAATGTTAATTTAGTAATATATATATTTTAAAGAAAAATTAATAATATTTTTTCATTTTAGTTTGCGGTTATAGTGTTTTACAAAAATGGTTTCAAAAAATCTATTTTATTGAGTTTTATTCAGTACCAAATTTTGCTTTTTATATTTTAATATATAATAATAAAGTTAAGCTTTGGGCATTTTAAAATTTTCATAAAATATAAATTATGTGGATTTTTTATTGAGGTTATCATGTGCACCATGTACCTTTACCAGTTACTATTAAACTTAATTCTTTTGACAAACCCATCAATAAATCAAATCAGAGTTAAAAATAAAACAATTTCAAAATTTCGTGGAATCTAAAAATGTTTAGATTATTTTTTTCATTCGAATTTAATATGGATTTGTGTAAAATTTTGAGGTAATTCTTCTAATGAAATATTGCTAACAATAAATATATATAGGCAAGTATAATATAGGTTGAGTTTTTATGATTAAAACATATAGCAGTTGAATATCTATATTGTTAATTTAAACTAGCCGCATGACGTTATTTTCTTTAAAGTTATTTGCATGTTAATATGCCTAGTTTTGAAAGAATGTAAATGCTTATAAAGTAATACATTAGTAATTTATTCGTTTTAATATACAGCAGAAGATAATTTGATTTTTATCTACCATATTGTTTTGGAGATGCCACCCCAAGACTATTTGAAAGAAGTCATTAAAAAGTTATGGCCCTACGTGCTGTTATTTTATATAGTATTACATACGTACATATTATTTGATCATAAATTGCATTTAGTACACGCTATTGGATAACTTTTTGTTGGAATAGTCACCAAATAACTGAATATCCTGAAGGTGAACTGAAATTTGTTTTCCTAGCCTGATATCCAGAAAATGCCATAATATTTGAAAATTCGATTAATATTTAAAATTGTTTCTTAAGTTGTAAACAGTAATAATTACAGCAGTAAATATTTTATCGTTTGTAAAAGTCGTTATTAATCCATAATTTTAAATCTAATATATATATGATATTTACTTCGGAAAGTATTATTTAGGAATTTAGTAGGATTTTTGATAAATATCCTAGATATAAATTTGCAGGCTTTAATCAATACCATTCATTATGCCCTTCGAATTTAGCATAATATTTAATAATAACGAAATATACGCTTTACAGGACATTTACAGTTGGACTTTTATGGGAGCTTTTTTTGGATTAATATTTTCAGATAGCTGAAACTGTTTGAACACCGGATCATTTTTTAAATATTTCTTTTTGTATTAGTGTATTTTGAGGCAGACTTTCTTTACGACCACTTTGAATTCCGTATAGAGACATTAAATTGTTTTTAAAACGCACTTGCAATTCAGGCAGTGAATCTATTTATGAAAATTGTTTAAAAATGTCATCTAGGTCACCCCAATGTCATTCTCAGTTAAACCCACTTTGAAACCTTACCAGAGCTTCCAGACCTTCAGGACTATTGCCTTTATTTGATAACACTTCGGCATTGTATTGACATGTTGCATGTATTGCAATTCAATAAATAAGTTAAATAAGTTAAAAATAAGGTAAACAACGTCTGCTATGCTGTATATAAATTAAAAATTTAAAAGAAAAGTATGAAGTTTATTGGAAAAGATAACCTTATAATTCGAGGTAAAACCCTCTCATCAACGGCAACAATGAGGAGGTATTTCCTAAATATATTTGATAATATATATTAAATAATACTTTATTAGTTATTCCTAATTAAGTCAACTCTCACTTTTTTTAATTCCGCTATTTTGTTCTTCCTCTCAATATCCTGTTTTCGTAATAATAATTCAATTAATTAAAAACAAAATATTATTAATTCAATTGAATTGTACATTTAACAAAAAAAAGTATTAAATATATAATCTAAAAGTTTAAATTCTTATCCTTTTTTGCAAAAATTTTAGTTTTGAAATATAATAAAAATACAATAGGCTACACTCAACAAGACATCACATAGATTCACTGTTATGGATTCTTAATTGATTCAAGTCTTATATTCTAAATTTACAATTATCTTTTTAAAACTATATATATATTAACCGTTCTTCTTGTAGATTTAAAAATTGTACCTAGATTTACTCATCTAGAAAAACCTTTATTTTTCCATAAAAATCTTATCAACAATAAACTTGGCAGTAGTTTTTTATAATAATAGTATTATTACTGGAAATGCAATAATTGCCAAGATCCTCATTTTCTCCAAACTTTTTGATTTTATACCGCACTGATAATATAATTTCTAAAGATAATATAGTTTTCTACAAATAAATTATTCTATCATTTTTAACAGAACTACTCATGCTTTATTTAGCATTATACATCAACATGAAACTAACTGATTAAATAATCATTACACAGCAGATATTATTAAAAATAATACGTGGTGTTATAGATTGAATAATACAAAATACCGACAAAAAAATATAATTATCCCACGAATGTATCTACAACAACCTATTTATACTCTGTTAATTACATATCTAGTTTTTCGTTAATAGATTGTTAAACTTAAATATGATTAATTATTGATATATTATTAATTAAATCTATAAAAATTTTACTATTAATTTGAATTGTCCTTCAAGTATGCACCTCATGCATGTCCTCTAAGTATGCATGCATGTCCTTTAAGTATGCATGCGTGTCCTCTAATTGGCACAATGTTGCTCAATGTGCACAGTTCATGCAAACCTTTTTTAATTCTATAAACTTATAGAAAAGAAAGTAAAAAAGTTTTTGTGCCCCCGTTTGTATCCATTATTCAGATAACGCGCGTTCATCCTGAAGGCGCGTACGGAAAAGGGGGATTGATTAAGGTAGGCGACTATCTTTACAGAATCAATGGACGGAATGTTGTCAATATTCCTCACAGCGACTTGCTTCAAATTCTTCAAGAGTCTCGAGATAATGTTTCAGTTACTATTTGGAGAAATCCGGAAGAAAGTATGTTTTTAGAATATAAGATTTTATAAAATGACATAAATCTTATAAATCTTATAGTTCACATATATTTTAATTTAGAATTTATTGAAGTGATTTAATTTATAATGTATTTATATATTACCATTATAAGGTAATATCATTTCATTTAGCTAAATGTTTTCTATTCTAAATGTAATTTCTAAATATTTATCAATTCTTAACCATTGTTTTTTCAAATATTATCGAGTGGTTAACTCAAACAATATATGAATCTTTATTAATTTTTTCGTAAACAATTCACAAACAAAGAATCGCAAACAATTAAATTAGTGTTACGTTGTATTAAAGATTCTACCTTTATGGATTATTTATCTTAGTATTAAATTATTCGATAGCTAAAAAGAAATGAATAATCATTATCACTTTTAATTATATTTATAATTATGTAGATGCGCTAGTACTGATTTGTTCTCTAAATATTTAAAATTAGTTATGTAATTCATAATGTTTATTAACCTAAAAAAACTCAAATACATTATGCAACATATTTTTACGAATCTAACCTAATTTAAAAATTAGTTTACTACCTAATATTTACATTCTATGTAAAAAAACATGAAAGATGCAGATTAATTATTATTTATCGAGATTATTTATTTAAGTCCAAATAATATGTGTTATTAATTGACACCTTTTAGGTGTTATTACTTTGCAAAAAATAAAAACACATTTCTTTATATTTCCATTTAAATAATGCAGCTTGGTCCATCGAAAATCTTCCAAGTGTCCAAATTACTGAGCACAGTGACTCTTGCACGCCGAAGGATCGCAACTCCAACGATTCTCTTAAACAAGATGACTCCTTCTCAATGATAACCACTATTGACTCAAAAATAAAAGCCAAATCTAAATCCCCGGTCAACGGAGACCGTACGACACCCCCAACTCTGTCAGAGGTTGTCGACGTGGATGAACAGATTCGCCAGCAAGAGATACAGGAGGCGGAGGACTGTGTGTGGGATATGTGGGGATCTAGTGTCTCTGAAGACACGGACGTTTCTCTCTCGGATGTTGACGACGCAAAGGAAGCTAGGGGAGCCTCATGGACATTACCACCAACATCGAGTAAGTGCGGCTGTTTTAGTTTGTGAACAAAATGAGGTCGAATTTAGTTTATTGACTTATTAAGTTCCCCACATTCATTACTTTTGAACACATATAAGATAATGTTCTATTATTATAAAATATCACTTTTATTTTTAAAACGTTGAAAGTATAACATTACAGCTTCAGAGAGTCATTTAATTATAATATGTGAGAGAAAAAAGTTTTAATTAGTAAAATATTATTTACAAGCTATTATTTTAACAAATGTATATCCTACACGTAATAAAAAATAGTTTTATTTTAATTATATTCTAAAACCTTAACATATTAATGAATAATATTATCTATGTATAATTTCTTATGATATAGTAAGTAGTTAGCTTTGTGATATGTTTAAAATATGGTATATTATGAAGTCATGGTAGTGTAAATCACACTTAATGATAATTTGAGTTGAACAGAAATTATAATAATTTTCAAATAATTATAGGAATTTCACTATAAAGTTGATACCACACGATTCTGATATGCATATATTTTCTTGCACGATATTCTGGATTTACCATTTATTATAAAGGCTACATCTTAATATATACTGTCGTATTGCTTATTATTACATATATACGTAAAATTAAATTATCGTGTCCATTTTTTTCATAATCATTTTTTGGGAGACTGTTATGCAGCAATCGTAAACGCTACAAAATGATTAGTCGAATGTGTAAGTTTTAAGACTGAAAGAATTTAAAAAGGAAGTACTGTCAATCGTCAATCTTTAGTTGCTATGGGCAACTTAGAAGGGAATATAGTATGATCGCATATACAGAATTCCTTTCATAATATTTCTATGAAGTTGATTTCCTTTTTGATATATGTGAGCATAAGCTGAAACCCAATACTCGCTATATACTTGGATAATTTATACTCTTGATTTACAAAAAGATTTTTGTAAAACCTATGAAATATTTAGATTGTGCTGGAAACAATATATTAATATGATGAAAAGGGGAAAATTTGGTGAACAAAATTCAAAATTCACGCGAAGGGGAAAAACTCACCATATGGGGATAAGAGGAATAAAAATCCTCGTTGGAATGATAGGAGTAAAAATCATCGAAGGGATGGAAGAAATAAAATGTCTCTTATAAGGTATGGGAAGAGTATACATTATCGTAGGGATTAGAGGAATAAAAGTTGTACACATTTTTAATTGTTTATAATTCAAAAATTATTCCACTGATTTCTTTAAAAACAAGATTAATTGTAAAAAAAGTGTAGAAAATTATAGGAATAAACATGGCTTTAGTACTTTCCAATATTGGGCTAGAAAACGACCCTATGGACATTTATGCAAGTGAAATGCTAATTTAATTCTCACTAAAAAATAATTGAAATATTTTCAAATATTATTGAGCATATATCTGTTAAACAATATATTAAGAGATATAAGAAAATTTTAATCAATTCCACGAAGTAATTCTATATTTTTACCAAGTATTTGTAACATCTGGGGTAGAAAACTAGCCCGGCATGGCCTTTAAAGAGTTAACATATCAATTAAATCAAATATGGATTTTTATACTTTTTGAATTAGTTGTTACCATAGACGTTAATAGTTTAGTAAGACGGAGCACGACTAATGTATTACACTCAATGAAAGATAACTATATTTAAATTTAGTATAAAATATAACTTTTTGATGACGTCAATAAATATGTCATGAAATTTAAACTATTGAATAAATTCCAAAAAATATGTACACAATAATATTATCTAGATAATTTGATAATATTATTTTTAATTAAGTGGTGGATTTTTTAAATTAGTACAAAATTATTTCAAAACACGGTAAAAATAGATTTTTCAAATATGTCACTAACTACCAAACCTCGTAACCATACTTTCTAAAAATTAAAAATAATAAGTATAATTCGATTATTATTATTTTTAATATAAAATATGCGATGAAACAAGTGTTTTTTTAAAGATTTTATGACAATGTTATATAATAAAAAGTATTTTTTGTTGGCGGGGGGGGGGTATACTCCTCCCCCGCCCCTGTATCATAATTTGTAGTTAAGGACTTTTGTAATTTTAGATATAAGATATAATAAATATTTAATTAAATTTTAGCAAGTAGCTAAAATTATTCAAACTTATCTTGTTTATTTATATATTTTTGTATAGCGACTGAAAAAGTAAAAGATTATGCATGAAAAGAGGATTTTCAGAATGCATAGAAATTTATATTCCATCCACTTGTCAGTTTCAAATACTTTGATTTTACATTGATAATATTTGCTATACACGTTTCATTTATTTATATATACATGCAATGGACAGATATGCACACATTTCTATATTACTATATATTTTGTAATGATTAAGTTGTATTTTTAATGTAAATGCTAGTTTTACGTATGTTACAATTTTTGTTAGTTAATTAATATACAGTACATATATCATTCAATAAAAATGCATTAAATTTGGTATGTATACACACTACAACATCTAATAAAATAATACATGTATATATAGTTTGTAAATCATTTAATGAAATATTCAATAATTATAATTTTTAATTTAGAATTAGTCGGGAGCAGTCTTGGTAGACGAAAGCCTTTATCAAAACGTCCTGATGTACAGGGCGGTAGCCTAAAAACGCCCTCCAACAGTCAACCTGTATCAAACGATGAAAATGAAAGTTCAGTTTTAATGAGCAACACCGCGGATTTCTTCACCACTAAATCATCCAGTGAACTGCCGACAACAAAACTTCCAACCACCGACATCGACAATCTCTGCTTAGATCTCGATAAAGAGGATTATTTGCCAGCATCTAATAAAACCGATGTCGAAGCCTACACTTCTGCGTCAGATTCCTCCTCGCAGTCAGATGTAACTCCTTCAGAAAGATCAATAAGCATAAATACTCAGCAGCAGGCCACTGATAGTCCACCAGCGAAATCCGCAACAGCTCCGGTGTCACCAATATCGCCTAAAATTCCGGTTAAAATCGACGAAAGAATGTCATCTCAGAAGCGTCAGTTCAAGATCTCGTTCGATAGGGACATCAACCTAAGTGTTCTGCAGGTCGAGTCGCCCGAGAGTGCTCCGTCAACACCGCCGATGCTGAGTCCACGACTGCTGCTCGAAGCGACCAAGGACATGGCTGTGGAGCGAACAGAAACCTATAAGGGAATCTTTGGTCTTGGTGTCAAGTGCGCACTAGTTGAGCACTATCCGGTTATCAGTGAGATTCAATCTCGAGGAAGTCTATCCAAGTGCAAAAAGTTAAGGTATCTATTTATGGAAAACCGTGAATTATTTCATTTAAATAAAAATAATAATTTTTTTAATTATCAAATTTTAATTATACTAATAGTGATTTTTTGGTATGATGCAAGTTATTAAACCAAATTATTTTCAACAGTAGATACGCAAAGTAGTACGCAAAGTGGCCGTGTCAGAAATTTCAAAATATTAGGCGTGCGGAAGTGGCGTCATGAAAATAGAGACGTCATGAAAATTGCTCAAGTATGATGTTTAACGCTCCGTTTGATGTCTATCACTCTAAACTGAGTGGCAAAGTAAAGGAATCTTCTGATGTCCTGTACATTATTTTTTTTTCTTCTGATAATAGCTGACTTTAAAAATGCGCCTATAGAAAAAATACAGATGAAGATCATGCCTATATATTCTACACAAAAATATAATTACAGTAAATAATAAAATATATTTAATTGTGAAGTAAACCAACATTTAAATTAGTCGCAATATTAAATTTAAAGGCGACACCTTTCGAAACTCTCCTAATATGCGCTACTGATGCAAACGCGGGTGTTTTTTACAGTGCGTCTATATAGAACTTATAAATATGCTTATATTTGATGAACTCAAGCCATTCTTATACTATTTATTACGGCAGATGGTATCAGAGATTAGTGACATACAAATAAATATGCATTAAAATAAAATTCAATAAATACATAAATAAACAAACCACTATCTGTAAAATCACACATTACGTAACATATAAGACTAAATATAATTAATATTTAATTCATTTTATCAAGTAGCTAACATTATCCAAAATTATCTTGTTTATTTATATATTTTTGTATGGCGTTTGAAAAAGTAAAAGTTTAAACCTTCAAAGACTAAAACAAATCTGCAATAATGATATAAATTTTAAAATTCATTTGGTTTTGTATCATTTTAGTGTTGGGGACATTCTTCTATCTGTCAACGAAAAGCAACTGCTGGGTCTATCTGAGGCAAACATTAATCATGTTCTGCGTGTGATACCTCGAGGACTGGTCACCGTTACCTTCTGCAAACCAACTGAAGAGAATCAACGAAAGTTTCGCTTAGGGCTTCAGAAACGTTCCCGACAGCCACCGGACGGCATGGAATATGATGGTAGCCTGTCAAGTAAAAGTCACTTTGACAGCAACAAACTGTTTTCCACATATAACTCACGTGAACATGAAGCTGAAAACTGCTCGTCAACCACTCTATCGGTCACTGAGGGGAAAGACTTACGATCCCGATCTCCTGTAGTAATGTGTACATCACCAACGACAACGACAACGCCACTTATAGCATCACAATCGAAGAACAGTAAGATTGCAGTTTCAGAATTTGTCAGAAAGATGTCGAAAAGTCCGAACAGTACATGTCCAACAGGTATTATAATATGATGTTACTCTGAAGGAACACATTAAATGCTATACAGAATGGGTTTGTCTTAAAATAACATTTATAATCCACTTTGTTACGTTAATTTTATAAATTAAACTCAGGGGGTAAAGTATGCCTTTTATATGAATCCTTTGACTATAACAGAAAATGTGTTTTTGTTCTTTGGAAACCAGATTAGTCTATTGGTTGACTGCAGTGTTAATATATGTTTCAAATGTCTCCTTTGTATCATACGTTTTGTATAATACATGAATACATAATACATGAGATTATACATGGAAAGAATGTATTTTATAATAAATTAATAACTTTCATGGAAATATTCATGTAGTAACATGAATTTAACACAACATAAACATATATAAATATCGATAGCGAGTAAGGTTAATGTCATGAAGTAGACAATGAACGTTATTTTGTGACAAGCTTGTATTTATTATTGAGTAAAATCTTACTTGTTTATATTCGTGAAGTTGCAGTAAAACTTAAAACTTTTTCTGGAATATTTCAATATTTATTCATAGTGGATCTACTTTATCCGCTTTATTTCATTATTAATTTGCTTTTTCCTTGTCCTATAATTAACAGGCCGTATCATATAATGTGCACCATTGTGCTATACTATTCTATATATACTATTTAAAAAAAAAATTACATAATAAAAATAAATGTTGAAAATATATTTTACAAAATAATTGTCGATCATGTTTTTTTATTAAAGCATTTATATCGTTTAGTAACATACTTATTTGATCTGCCTTTACTGATACGTTTACAACATTTACTTAATAAACATTATGGTCATGTTTGGACACATATTTGTTTTGGCTATGCTCACCAACTATATATCGTTGAATATTGATTCAATAAAATCTTAATTTGTCTACACGTGATTTGACATCAATTAAACATTCAGATTTATATACCGGAATCTTTCAACTGCTTAGAAATCGCTTTTAATTATGTATGACATGACTTCTTCTTGTTTTTTTCAGAAGAGCAAGTATTAGACGTTCACGTAGTCAAGACAACTGTGACTGGTTTCTTCATAGAGGGTGGAAAAGGTTCTCCTGAAGGCGACAAACCAATTAGAATCAAGCGAATGTATCAAGGTACCTACCCCAAAACGTCTGATTTCGTATGACATTATATTTATATAGTTATTGGATATAACAAGTGTACTCATTAATTTACTCAAATCTTTTTTAATCAAGCGTAATGTAATGCTCTAACGAAAATCTGCCATATTAATATAAATCAATAAATGTCACTATTATATTAAGTCAATTACCAAAAAATGTTTAATTGACGATATTTTAAACACTAAAACATTTATTAAAATGTAATTTGTTTTTACATTGTGAGACTAAAACCAAAACCATCCACAACATGGAAAACTTTTGTGACTATATTTGTTTTAAAACTGACATCATATAGTTGATTAAATTTGATTGTTGGCTAATTTAAAACGCTGCAATTAGTTAGTAAAGTATGGCTGATGAACGGGTTCAAACGTGCTTGCAAACCAAATTCAAAGAGTTTTTTTCGAATTCAAAGAAAATTCTTCCAATTCCAGGAATTATTCCGAAGAAAGTTCTTCAAATTGAAAGACAATTCGTTGAATTTAAAGACAATTCGTTCAATTCAAAGACAATTCATTTAATTCAAAGAAAATTAGTTAACTTAATAATAATTCTTATAATTCGAGGAATTATTTTTTCATTCGAATAAAATTATTTAGAATTTGGTTTGAAAACACGTTTGAATCCTTTCGTCTAAAGAAATAAAAAACTCCAAAAAGGGATAAATTGGCTAAACAAGCACATTGTTATTTTATATAAGGAAAATACCAAAACATTAGTTTCTAAACAGATATATTACAAAATAATACCTAAAAATTGTAACAGATTATAATATATGCTATATTGTTTTGTTTTCCTGATTCCTCCACCGTTAAATTTTCACAATTTTCTACCTTTTATAAAATTAACGATTTCAAGGGTATACCTATTTTGGTGTATTATAGTTTCTATGGTAATGACATATTGCCAATTTGTTGCCTCATTTTAACCCTCATCGAGCCAACGTGTAACATTTTGTTACAAATTAAATTCAAGGTCCTGTCAATTGCCAAATATATAATGTACGAATTATGAATTGATATTGATAATAATGAAGTGAATTACAATGTATAAGGTACTTATTGTCTTCTATCGCTAGCAATCTGGGCACACAGATGATTTTACAACAATCCTATGTGTAGGGCAGATAAAACTATGGAACCTATCACAAAACGAACGGGATATCTTTGCACAGACTTTAAACCGCCCCAATCTGTTTGGATTTTGTACCTGGCGCTGAACATCTGTCAAACATCCAAACAGTTTTGCAGCCTGTGTGATAGATATACGTAGACCATGATTTACTTCACGTCGCCTGGTAGCAAAAGGTGTTGCCATTTGCACTGAAATGGCTCGCATGAAGGCTTTCTTAGTTTGTTGATAGCCATCAAGTCTCATGTGAATGTATGCATTGTTACAGGCAATGTCAATCATCTTACAAAAAATCAGCGATGGCCAGCGAACTGTCTTTCTTACACAGGAGAATGCTGTAACGTTTTCGTCCATTTGGTCTACACCACCCTTTCCTTGA